>BMAW01008231.1:556367-639779 GCA_019974015.1 Nephila pilipes | reverse complement strand
ATGTTGTTTTCAATGTTAGACTCGGGAGTTATTGATCGATGTGTTATGACTGTAAAGATTCGTTTCTTTTCTCTTTTCGTTAAATGAACAGCACAAATAATTTCATTGAAATATAGAGGCTACCTCCCCAAATATATAGCAGAATATTAACATCTGTGTTCACAGTATTGTTTTGTCCAGTTGGTTTCAATAACCTGAGCTTGACGGAGGATTCAAGATATGGCATATGATGAAATTCGTATATAAAATGTATGAACTATAATTTCGTTAGGGGATTCGTTCCATCTGAAAGTTTTAACAATGCATTTAAGTTAAATATTCTTATTGTTTATGCATTAAGCAGAAGAGTACCAGGAGGGGTGCAAAGGGACATACGCACTTCTCAAAATTGAAATATTTCAGGATATTATTTATTATACTATCATAGATATTCTAAACTTTTTTAATCCACTTTTTAAACATGTTTAAATATTTCTTATCATGAAGAAAAGAAATGATTCCATCTAACCAATTCCTGAGAAAAGAATAGAAGAGTCTTAGTAGTCTCTGGGTCAGTGTTTACAAACAAAAAGAGGAGGTGCATCCATATAGTAGATGTTCAATAAATATTAAATTATTGTTCAATTAAAAATATTCGTAATTGCATCAGAGTCGTTAAAAAATGTTATTCGTTCATGAATTCTCCTAAAAGAAATAGTGTTTTGCATTAAAGTAATACACCACTGAATCAGATTACGGTCTGACACATATGAAGAGAGGCTATTATATAACGAGACTGGTGTTGTAAAATGTATTTTATTGTCATACATATTTACTTATAACCCTCAATATACATCCCACCTCTATCCCTACAACACTACAAATGCTATATAAGAATTATGGAGACTCTGTACCAGGGAAATCAACTATTATTGACTGGTATTTTGAATTAAAATGCGATAGTACGAACACGGATGATGCTAAATGCTCCCATCACCCAAAATCAGCAGTTGTGCAGGAAAACATATAAAAAGTGCAAAAATAGTTTTGGAAGACTGTAAAGTGAAGTTGCATGACATAGCTAACACCTTAAAAATATCAAAAGGTAGTGTGTTTACAATTTTACATGAAAATTTGGGCAAGTATAAGTTGCTTTCGAAGAGGGTGCCATGTTTGTTCACATGGCACCCTCAAACAAAGCATCGACAGTTCAGAGCGCTGTTTGAAGTTGTTCAAGCAAAATAAAAAAAATTTCTTATGTTGATGTGTGACAATGGATGAAACATGGATCCACTACTACACACCTGAATCAAAAAGATCATCAGCTGAGTGGACAGTAGCTCAAGAAAATCACCCGAAGTGACTACAGCCTGAAAAGTCAATTGGCAAAGTTATGGCATCCGTATTTTGGGAAGTGCATAGTATTTTTTTCTGTAATTTTCTTGAGAAAGGTAAACCTATCAATAGAGAATATTACTTGGTATTATTAGATAGATTGAGAGGAGAAATGAAGAAAAAACGGCCTCATGTGCAAAAGAAAAAAAGCGATGTTCTACCTAGACAATGCCCAATATCACAAGTCGATGAAAATGTTTAAATTGAATGAATTACTCTTTGAATTGCTTCCTTGCCCACCTTACTCTCCAGATCTGATCCCCAGCGACTATACATATTTTCTAGACATCAGAAAGAAGTTCCATGAAATTTGGCTAAAATGAAAAAGCAATGGCCAGAACTGTGGCTTATTTTTAAAGTAAAGACAAATCGTTCTACAAAAAAGACATTGAAAAATTAGAGGAGCATTGAAATGAATGTATCGCTTTTGAAGGAGAGTACATTGATGAATAAAGTCAAATTTCTAAAAAGAAAAATTGCTTTTTTTAGTACATCTGGAGACATTCGAGTGATGTGTTAGATCAGTATTGTGCTCTTCTTTGAGGAGAAAAGCACTAAAAAAAAATATCCTATGTGTTGAATAGAATGACATTAATTTATTGTGGTGATGGTGGAATTGCTCCATCTTTTTTTATTCATACTTTATAATAAATGGGACATTGGCATAAGTATTTACCTGCTGGTGCCTTCATTCTTTTACATTCATTAAGAAGTTCCAATTTTGTTTTTATTTTATTTTCCACAGACAAAAAACATTTTATCTTACTTTATCCTTATCTAGGATTCTGTAATCTAAGACAGTAAACCTCATTGCTGCAGTCCAGATGTGCGACAATATTGTAAACGATTTTGAAATGATTCGCAATCAATCACATACAGAGATGGTTTTCAATTCTATTTTACAAAAATCAGAATATTCTTTAAAATAAATAATAAGTGAGGACTATAAAATTATTCTTAGAAAGAAACAAACTCATCATCCTGATCTTTATTTTTGGTTGTTGTAAGTTAACTTCTTAAAGAAAGATTCACAAAACACCAAAGCAGTAGAGAATTCATTAAATATTTTAATCATACAATAAAATGACCTCATATCTACAGATGAAAATAAATTAGAAATACTGAAAGAAATATATTCTTCAAATTTATCACATTGTAGTATTAGCATTTTGACTGCAGATTATTAGCTATAAAAAAAGAAGTAATTAGCTCAATAGATTAGATTAATTGCTATAAAAGCTTTACAAGAGTGCAATGTAGATATTTTCTATTTTCTTGACTATCCATAATTTTTTTAAAATTTCAGTCACCCTGCCTTTTACAACACAAACTGCTGAAAGATCGTTTTCAACTATGAAACATTTAAAAAAAAAACTTCTTAACAAACAGTACATCTGAATTGCATTTAAATATACTCCATTCTACATTTATTAAAATATATTTGTAAGTGAAGAAGTCTTAAATGTATTGCAAATACGAAAATGAAGAATAAATACAACTTAGTAAAAATTAATATATATAGAATTTTTCCACACCTTGATAAAAATTATTTCAACCCTTGAAGAGTTTTAAACAGAAAAAATAAGACTAAAATAATGTATTCTTTAGTAGTTACCAAGTGTTAATTCAAAACTAAAGAAATTGCTCATTTCATGTCATTAATGATATGCACCCCCCAAAATTAATTTCTGGGTATGCCACTGGCATTAAGACAAGTTGGAAAGACTATACAGTTGAAAATAAATTATTCAGCATGTTGGACTTGCCTTTTTTTTTCTAAATCAACTTTTCAAAATCACAAGATAAAAATTCAGAAGGCTGCATCTGAAACTGCTAAAAAAGCATAAAAAATTCAGCAAAAATAATTAGAAAATGAAAAACTTCATTAACAGAGATAAGTTGTTATGGAGTTTCGATGGATGGGATTTGGCAGAAACGTGACTAATCTTCCCAAATTGTAGCATTAGTTGTATATTCATTGGTACTGGAAAAATACTGGATATCACGTCACATTTCTGCAGAATATGCAACAAGATGTCAAAGACTCCACACTCTGCTTCCAGCAATTCCTCTACTTTGTTGCAATCTCAAGGGTTTTGCTTAATGTATGAAGACTGTTGGAGCATATTTTCATATTTAAGCAATCGGAAAATCTTCAGAAACTGCAGAAAAGGGATAATATTGGTGATGATAATTCAAAAGTATATGAATCCGCAAGAAATACATATGGCTCAAATACAGTTAAATAAGAATATATTGGTCATATGCAGAAGATGGTTCGGAGTCATCTGCAGAAATTAAAAAAGTCAATAAAAGGTATCGAGGGAAGAGGAAAAATTAAGACTCTTATGTAAAAACTGTAAAATTACTATAGAATAACGATTTGCAGTAATATAAAAAAATTAACAGTAAGCAAAATGCATTTATTACAGCCTTTTACCACAACTGTTCCAGTAATAAGCATTCTATGCATGATTAATGTCAGCCAGGTACAGACAACTGGTGTAAATTTCAATGAGCATAAAGACTGGATAAAACATTATCTAACAAAGCCATTAGACTTCAATAAAATGTTATAAATTTCATCAAACCTGTTTAACAAAAAATTTTGTGATCAAAAACTATTAAAGCGTTTGAATGGCACATGATATAAATACTAATGTTTAAAAGGTGTTCTACAAAATAGTACAGAGACAAAATTTTGTCAGACTATAAATTTTACAATTAGGCACCTACATAGTAGTTCTATTGAATGAAGGTGCTACAGTTTTGATAGAGGTAATGAATAAATTGCAGTTAAATGTCAAGACTTATATTCTTCTAATTTAAAAAGTATGATTATCGAATATATCATTGATGCCTTATAAATTTACAGAGAAAGAAGTATATGCTTAGAGAAAGAGAAAATTTTTGCAGCAGGAGAAAAAGGAAGGCTTGAAATATCAGCCTCTTGAATTTTTGACAATTTTGAAAATGTTTTAAGCACTTTTTACCATAAAAAAAACTTTAAATGTGTTTTTCTCAAAATGGTGTTCTTGAAAAAAAAAATTCTTAACCATTTACATGACATCTCAAGAAAGAATCCTTAATAATTCTTAAGGAAATTTTTAGGGTTTTTTTTTTTTTTTTTTTTTTTTTTATATATATTTTTTTTATACTGTTCTTACTAAAATGACCCAAAAGTTTTTATGTCTATATTAGAATTAAGATTTCCTGAAGGTTTTTTAAATTTTAGGCCATTTTGAAGAAAATAGTTGTGTGTGAGTAAAGGAAATATTTAGGTAGTTGCATTAGGAATATTAATTAATACTAAATTTCCTTGAAATCAAAGAATACATCAAAAAGTACAATACTTATGTTTTTCCATTTTTAACTACTATTCATCCTAATAACACACAAAAACTGCTCAAAACATAGTTTTTAAAAAATATTGGTCCCGAATGTAGGCAGTCACCTTGAGAAAAGTGTAAAATGTAGATGCTCAGAGCCCATCTGCTGATTCAAAAAAAAAAAAAAAAAAAAAAAAATTTGGCATTTAAAAAAAATTTTAACTTTTACATATATATATATATATATATATATATATAAGTTGGTTTTTAAAGCAATTGAATTAAACAATTTTTTGTCCAAAAACATGTAGTTATGTCTATACCAATTATTTTTAGGAAACATCTAAAAATAAACTACAAGTTTTAAGACAAAAAGGATTGTTTGAAATTTGATTCAATTGAATTGAATTATCTTGATTCTATTGACTAGAACGATTAGAATTTTAATAAGGTAGACAATGCAATTGAATATTTGTATTGTTTGATAGGGTAATTGTTTTTTACATTGTATATGGTTTATTAAATAGTAATTATCATGTTTTTTTAAAACTATGTAAAAATATTTAAATATTCAGCATAAAATTTCTCTGAAATTAAGTATTATGTATCATTTCAATGAATGTAAAAGATATTAAGCCTTTAGAAAGAAAGAAGTTAAAAAGATTATAAAAACTACAAGTCTAATAAAACTGAAATCTGTGCTATTACATACCCAAAGTAATTTTAAATGTTATGCTTATTTTAATTATGAAGGGAATTTGGTGATGATTATACTATGATTCAAACTTTTGCAGATTACTTTTCTATGACTTTTAAAATGTGGTTCTTTTGAGTTAGATATTGCTTTGAATTGAATAAAAAGATTTCTGCCATTGATTTTACTATAATAATATATGATATCCATCAGATATTGTGAACGATGTAAAATAATGGGAAGGATAATTTGTACTGACTGTTAATCCTATTGTGATTTATTACTAAAAGCCATATGGATTCTTATTTATTGCTATTATTAAGCATGTCTTTAGAGACATGTAATTATCCTGCTGTTTGGAAACATTCTAAAGCTCTGCAACTTATAAAATGAGTACTCACAATAAGTTAGAAAACTGAAAGTTTTCAATGTTTTCCAATACAGATTTCCCCTAATCTTAAAGATACATGAATACTTTTTATGTAAAAGAATATTTAAGCAAGTTAAACTTGAAATTTATGATTGCCAACACGGATTTTTCAAAATGCTCTACTGCTACTTAGTAACAGTTGTTGAGAATACATTATTTTCAATGATGGTCAGATGGATGTTATTTATTCCAAATAAACTTTTAGAAACAAGTTCTTCCATCACTATTGCATAAGTTACTTTATTCTTTTTAATTTGATAGAATACGATACACGAATTTTGAGTAATCAAATTATTGTGAGTTCACTAACAGACTGAGATTCTCTCAAGGCTCAAACATGGATTCTCTATTTTTATTAGTTATCAATGTTTTAAGAATTGTTTTAAGAATTCTACTTCTTAACAGTTTTCAGATTATTTAAAGATATACTTATTGATATATTCTATTTTTGGCTGATGCTTTGCTATAATGGGATTTGGATGCTAGAATAAAAACAATCATGGTATAATAATAACAATCTGTACCCGAACACATTTAAATTTTTTGTCAGTTATTAGAATATAAACATTTGGATCACAATGCATACTCAATCAGATAAGAAACAGTCAGCACTATGGATGGTTTTGTATTTATATTCGATAATAATTTAGCTTTATTCTCTCACATAAATTAATAACAGGACGTCTAGCAGGCTTTGTGTGCTCATTCATAAATAACATGATTTTCACTGTTCTTGATTATTCTTAGGATTAGGTAGACCTTTCAAATACAACTGTATTGTTACACCATCGAAAAAAATCGGTATAAATTTTTATTTTCCAAAACTTTCAATTTTCATCCATATAAAATATGAAGTGAGTTTTTATTGAATTCTTTAAAACCTGAGACTTGTCTGATTGAAAATTTTTTTTAATATTAAAATAGTTTCATAAATATTAAATGATAGATTTGATTGTATTAAGTTTAGAGAAAATAAATTTTACCTGCCTGATTCGCTATTGTGAAATCATCTTTTCTGTAGTACATTTACTAGATACAACTAATAATTTTATCATTACAAATATTGTATTTCTAGCACAATAAAATAATTTAAATATTATTTGTTTAATCCAATATGGTTATTTGGTAAAGCCTGCAGAGAGTTTCTTATTTTGGTTTGAAGCAATACTTATTCTTGTATAGTTGAGTGTGAAGTATTTGATTTAGCTTACTTTCATAGAATACTTCATACTTTTATTCACAAAGTTTGTATTTATTCTATTTTAATTTTAATTGTGGGTTACTAACAGTTTAATTTAATTCTATTATCAATATTTAATTTTATAATATTGAATATTTTTTATCAAAAATTGTAGAGCGGTAAAAAATGTGATTTTTTTTATAGTAGAATCAAAATAGGATTTTTATAACTTGTTATCACACCAACTGTAAATAAGTATTTCCCTAAAAAACATAAACCTGCATATATTGTTAAAATAAAAATTTAAAAATTAAAGTGACAACTTAAAAAGACAAATCTATTGTTTGTAGTTCCATAATTTCTTTTTCTCTAGCTATATAAACATACATCTTCAAAGATATCAACCTTAATGTTAGTCACATATATTACCATATTACTTCTTGAATTGAAACAGTCATAACAGATGAATGATCATATTTGTACTGACAGTGCAAAGATATGAATTCTGGGATTACAACACAATCAAAAAAATCTGGAAACAATCTCAGGCTAAAAGGAGGGTCGATAAATCCTCAAATGGGTAAATTTAAGAATGAATATATTTTAAACATCAAACAATCTAAATATTTTAAAAGTTAAACTAAATACTGTAATAAATGGAAAACATTAATATAACTTTGTGTCAAGTAATATACTTTAAAGCTTTCTCAACATTGATTGACTAAATATATAACATTTAATTTTTTATAAAATTACTATGCATTACTCTTAGATCACATTCACGTACAAATGCATATACACTAAACATACAGAGAAAAAAAATTATAAGTTGATTTCATTTGATATACAAACAACAATAAATTATGCTTAAGTAACCTAAACCTCATTAAATCTGCCAGATGAAATAGTTTTTAGCATAGTATTACATTCTGTAGTAAACAAAAAGAATTAAAAATATCACAGTCGAGTGTCAGAAGCTAATACATCCAGCAAAATGAGTCTCAATCAATGAGAAAAAAAAAAAAATACCTTTCATCTAGTAAAGAACTTATATCATAAGCAGTAATAAAAATTGTTAACTTTTATCATTTACAGTTTAAAAAAATTCAATAGTATAATGACACAAACTTTGCATTTTCAATGCAAATTTCCCAGTTCATTTCACTACATTTCAATTATCTAATAAACATCAATGAAGAAAAAACGATGGATATAGCAATTTTATGAACATCTAGTTTTAGCACATTAATCCATTAGGAATAAGTTTCTGTATCTGTTTCAGCAATTAATAACTTTGTGTTTTGTGAATAGTTGAAGTATAATATGATAATTTGAGAAAAAGAAATTTACTCTATGTCAAATGCATATGCTATACCTTTCATTATGTAACATATGTCCACATATGTAACAATCTAATACATAAAACCTTAATAGTTTTTAATCACTTCATATAAATTCAATGTGACAAGAATAATTTTTAAAAAAAAAAAAAAACATTTGATTCCTAGGGGGGAGGAGAGTAAGTCTATATTGTGAGTACTTACCCAGAACTCGTTAGATCAATGACAACAAGATCATTATACAGTAGGACAACTATGGCGTACGGATCTTGGTAATCTAAAAGAGAGAGAGAGAGAATCATTGAAAGTTTACCTTTGTCATTAGTTTTAATTTATGCAATACTTTACAACTGATTACAATCATTTTGTCCTTCTTAGACACATTTATAAGTTTCAATGAAAACATTTGAACAAATCTATTGAAGAAAAAAATAACCAAGACTTGTAGTAAAACATTTTACATGATTAACAATATAAATTAAAACTAATGACAAAGATATTTTGCTATAATTTTTTTTCCTATTAATAATAACAAAATTTTAAATAACATCCAAAAAATACTTCAACAGGCTTAAGTATCTACATTTCAAAGAAAATTAAGAATTATTGAGATGTACCTCAGCAAATATTCACACAAAACTTTACAGATAGTTTTCAGCATGAGATAAATAAAACTAAAGCAATTCGATAAATAAATTTTTCAAAAATTTATGAGAAGGGATGGGAATATGATAGTTAAGGCTGTTGTTTTGTACCAAACAAAGCATTTCTCATTAGTGTACAAAATACAAAAATTTTTAAAATAAATTAAATATAACATTAAAATTGAAAACAGAATACGATAATATGTAAAATTAATATACACTCAATAAAAAAAAAAAAAAAAAAAAAAAACACCAATGCATAAAGAAGGAGTTGCCCAATTAAAATGAAATTTCATATGCAAAGACATTTAAATATATCTGTTATGCAAAGCTCGTAAGTTGAATTTAGAAGGAACAGTTTATAACAAATTCTGCTTTTCAGCATATAAGCTAAAAGTTTGCAGGAAGGGCATGAGGCCTCCTAATGGATACAAATTTTACTGAAGGAATCATTTATATTCATTGACAAATTTTTATTTACTTTTTATTGGTTAAAAAATGCAGTATCTATAAATAAAATATTAGTTTCGCACATGCATTTATTTTGACAATATCAACATATAAGATATGTCAACTTAACACCTTCTATGTTCATGTTATCACTATCTTTCTAATACAGGAATGACCACACTTGTTAAGTAAAAGGATCATGCGAATTGAACAGATTTATAGAAATTTAAAAAAAAAAATATCTTTTGTTATGCACCTTATAATTAATATGCGAGACATCACTCAGCTTAACAATTGTTTTAAAATTCAATTCAAAATTTTCATTAGCAATGCAGATATTTTTTAAGTTAGCTAATATTCTATATTAAAAAGTCATCTCAAAGATATGTGTTAACACAAATAGGCTAATGCGTTTTAATGCGCTAACTAGAAATTATTTAAATATAAATATTTATGAATTCAACGGGACTTTATTTATTTTGAAAGTTATTATTTTTCAAGCTGATACACTGCAGGGCAGTTTTAAATGCAGAAAACGGCCTTACTTTTCGAAAATCAGAGAATCGATTCTTGAAGGCTGTTGTAAAATTATAAATTGTTTCAATGTCTGCAATGTTGATTGTTATTAACATTGCACTTAAAAACAGTACAAGAGCTATTGGCGATGGACCTAGTAATTTTGCAACTTGGTCAAGTGACATGGACAACTCCTGAGCTGGCAAACCCCTGTCCTAACTTCCACATCATCCTAATGTTAGGAGTCTGAACCTGTACAGATTTAATGTGTAACAGTACTGTCACATGACTGGTCATTCATGGAATCAGGACTCAAACCTATGATTCGACTAAAACAACACTGGCTATAAGCTCTTGACCATGAGCACTCGACTACCCAAGCCACATCCGTAATTTTGAAATTAGCATTAAGTTTTTTAGAAAATTTCCTGTAATTAAAATAAATTAAATTTAAAATTATGTGAAATTCATTACAAACAAAATAACAAATAGTAAGACCAACATATAACTTCTGGGAATCTAAACAGAAAATCTATGGAGTGCCAGTTTGTGCACTCTTGTTCTTATACTATTAGAGAATAAGAACAATCTATCAGACTGACACTTACTTAGCATTGAGATTACTACTTTTGAAATACCAGGTAAATTATTTTTAAAACTGATATATTTATAGTCAGAAGATTTTTAAGGCGTTAAAATATGCCTTTCTAAAATTTCTATTCAAAATATTTTTCAAAATATATAAGTTTAATGCTTTAAAATTTAGAATAATTGGGATAACAAATTCATACAAAAATTGTCGTTGATCCTAAAAATACAAGAAAATATATTTAATTATAAAATTCAATCATCTGGAATAAATAATTTTATAATAATCACAAAACCAAATTGAAGGAAGTCTCTTACCACTAGGCCATGGTGTTTCACATAATGTAATAAAATCAATTATACTGTGTTCCATTTCTAATACAGTGGTTGTTTTTCCATGAATAACTGTAACACAAGGATTCTGATTGCCTTTTTCAACTGCCATTCCTCCAGCAAATGCAATAAATGAATCACTACACAAAAATTTCATAATATAAGTAAAAAGACTTTCAAAATACAATTTTTTATACATTTACATTATTGTGATCAAAATTGGTAAATATACATTACACAGGCCTGCAAAATTGAAGATCTTAAAAAATACAAAAGACGTTTATGAGGATTTTTATGTTGTGTGGTATGCTGATTTCGAAAATGATCTCCATTCCCCCCCCCCCCATTACATCGGGATTTTTTGTAAAATCTAAATCGATATATTTGCTAAAATCTATTTGAAAAGGAATTCTCTTGAATAATTTAGCATGTACTATCTGGCATCAGTGGTTTTTATCCATTTAAATCTATGTAAATATAGATTCTTGGCGAAATAAATTGATTTTTCAGCAAATGGATGAAAACCATTATTGCCAGATCACACGAGACACCTCTGATCAAGAGAAAAACAAGAAGTTCTCTTGAGGTTTAAATTTTATACATCCAATTATGGTGCAGTTTCAAGAAGAAAATCACTGACATACTATTTTAATTTGTTTTTACTAAAGTATCTCACATAAAATAGACAATTGACCAATGGGTGCAAATATCATGCCTGTGTACATGAAAGTTTTGAAACTAATTTTAAACTGCTCAAAAAATAAAACAAAACAAAAGTTTCTACTTAAGTGCATACTCTTTTTCCTACGAAACTTCTTTTTGACATTCTTCTTTTATGTTCAGGCCTAACTCATGTTAACATCCAACAGTAATCGGTGTGCATGTTTTTGTCCCATATTCCTTGATATTTGTGCTCCATGTCTTTAATGTCTTGGTGGAACCTTTCATCCTGTTTTTTGAAGACTATTCCTAAATTTTCGGGGGGGGGGGGGGGCCACATGTTAATGAAGGAAATGTATTTTAACACTCATGCAGCAATCCAATGCATGAAATTTGTCCAGCATATTCATTACAATTGCTTTAAAATAAGGATCTTGTAATTATTCAGAAATTTTCTGGCAACATCTTTGAAGGCAATCCAAGCTTCTTTTTCCTTTGATGTCATGCTTGGTATTACATTCTTTATCCTTCATAAGCTTGCAGATTTCTGGACCTACAAAGATTCCCTCTTTCAACTTGGTCCAAATAAACCTAGAAACTTTTTGCACAGGTACTTGAATCAATCCCCATCTTTTGGAATAGCCTTGAGAAACTGTTTCATATCACTTAATTTTATATACAGGGTGGGGGGATAAAAATACTTTGTTTAATTCAACTAAGCTGTTCCGAATCTCATTCTTGGTGTCTTGTTTTGTCTTTTCAGTCTTTCTGTTTTAATCCAATGTTGAGTCTTATCACTGCTGTTTTACTCACAAATGAAACATGGGAACTGTGCATACATGCCTTGTACACCCAGAAGAAGGGAAATAACTTTCAAATCACCACAAACGGTCCAACCAAGGCGGGCATATTTTATTTTGTTGGGGACATGAGCTAGGTTTTCATAGTGTTCCTTTAAATGCACTGAGCATCTAATTGGTACATATGGATACTGGCTTCCATGACAAGGACAGCTTTAAGACTCCTTTTCAACAAATCTATAAACAGCCTCTATTCATCTTTCTCGTGATTGATATTAAATTCGCTCATAAATACAGGAGCATCAGAGCAATACACCAGGTTCTCGTCTTCCACAAAGTACTTACATTCCTTTTTCAATTCCTGTACAAATAAAGATTCCTTTGGCTAATAAGTTTTTTCTTTCAATCTTGAGCCTAATTCAGCTACTTCTTTTGAAAGGTCCAAATCTCTAGTCAGATCATTTAGTTCAATCTGAGAGAAGGGCTGAGGTGATTCGGCTGCAGTGGGCTTATATTTGGTCTCAAAGTCTTGAACTTATGGATGATCCAAGTTTCAAGACTCTGAAGGGATGACAGGCAATTAAATTGGAGGCAAAGGCACTCATTTATTAATTAGGTCCATAAAGAATGGGAAGCATGGCAGATGGAATTGTTATCAAGATGAGAGATTAGCTTTTAATTTTTACAGTTATACCACGGGCAAGGCAGGAACAAAAGTAACAATCATTAGAGTGGTTTTTCAGCTCCCTCCATATCATAGGAATTCTACATTACAAAGCAGTCTTCTTTCCTTTGAGCCAGAAGCATAGACAATTGAGAGACTGCACACAAACTTTATGAAGAGCCTAAGATTTGTCCCGGTCTCTAAGTTTCAAGCCAAAATACACAAGAAAAAATTATCCTTCATAGTCTGTAATGTTTCTCAAGCGATTTTTAAGTACACTATATTCAATGCACATGTAACAAAAGTCATCTAGTAAATTTTCACAACATCACGAACTAGAAGCCATGCTTCCCGAAACATACAGAGAGAAACAGAACAATTAATATTGTTTCAGTGATGAAGTTTCCACTAGTCACTGTATCAGCACAAGCAAGATACTACAAATGAAAGAAAAATTGAGTTGAGGTTAAAAATGTGAACATCTTCTTTATCTTACTATGAACAAGATAAGTACATTAGCTTCTAAGTTAAAGAGAGACAAACTGAGTCCCTCATGAGGACATCAGTTTTATACTTTATCTGATGACTCCAGAAAAGTCGAGAGAATTCAGTGTTAGGAAATATAACATGATCAGAATCAATCCAGATAATGTTCGAAAAAAAACTGCCGATAATGCTTCCTTAGCGAGAGTACCTGTGAGATCAGTGAACCAAGATAAAGATCTGAGTAAAGATTCCTGTAACGCTATTGGTACAGAGAGATTGCAACGGGAAAGGAAACATGGTGATGGGGAGTTAATGTTGAATTGAGTTTTTATTAACGTCGCACTAGAAGCAACACGGGGGCTACCAGCAACGGATCTCGTAATTTTGAGCCTCGGTCAAGTGATGAGGATGACACCTGAGATGGCACACCCTCGTAACTTCTACACCACACCAACAGGAGGGACTTTGGGCCCCGACAAATTTAACGTGCATCAGCCACGGCTACATGGCAGGTTTTTAGCATCCAAGGATCAAACCTGCCACTGAATAAAAACCTCAGGCCATGAATCTGAAGCCATAACCACTAGGCTACCACTGCCACATGGTGATGGGGAGAAGTCAAAGGTGGTATTCAGTGACGCTTGACCATAATAGAATGAAGGTCAGCGTTCATTGGCACTATGCCAGTTTACTTTGAGCAAACAATTAATCTGATAAACAAGTAATATTTTATTTTATTACAATGTTTACATTTTTTTTCCTAGTTAGTTTTTATTTTAACATATCAATGCTTTAATTTTGTTTATTAAAATAAAAGTATTTTTAAATTAAAGTAGTCAGTTCAAAAATAAAACAGATTCATCATTATGTACTTCCCCTTTTTGGAATACTGCATGATAAATGAAATGACAATTAAAATTATAATTAGCATATGGCCCTTTAATGTCACCTGATTTATGAGCATAAGTTGTTCTTGAATATTTCCATAATTATTGGAGGTTATTGTATTAAATTCAAATTTAGTAATTTAGCAAATTTAGTAGCCTATCTTTTTTGATAAGTTTACATTCGTATTTTATAAAAACTTATTAAATTTTAAAAATAAATAATGAACACTATTATAAGCATAATTTGAACTTATATTTTTTAAAAGAAATTTTCATTAAGAAACATGAATATACTAATTTGACTTTTACAATCATTAGTTTTTTTCCAATTCATTTTCTTTTCTTTTCTTATTACAAAAAGCAAGTTAATCTAATTGTTTTTATCACCATATATATCTTACAAATATTTCCAAATATACTTTATAAAATTCACATAAATTTCATTTAAAATCAAGGTATTTTAGCAATACTTCATTGGAAATAAAAAATTACATATTATCCTAAGAATAATTTGCAGGATTGAATTGATCTTGATATTGTAACCTGTCTTATCAAGGAAATGAAATAGAAAAATAGCATATGCAAAAGTTTGAATGAATAAAAAGTGGATAAGAAGGTTGAATGAAAAAAAGCAAGAACTTATATTTTTTTTAAAGAAAATATTTAAAAACTATAACAAATTTGTTAAAAAGCTACATAGGGAAGAATTCATCTACACTTTTTATTGTTTGAAATATGGATATTGAAAAAAGTCTTAAATTTTCTGAAAAAACATTGCAAGGGAATGATTTTTAAAAATAAAATAATGATTTTCTCATCATTTTTAACATTTTACCATCAGTGTTGATGATTTTTTTTTCTTTTAAAATTTACATAACTACAGTTTTTTATGAAGTTTCAAATGATGATATATAGCTAAAGGTTTTGTCTCAGAATCAATGGGCTGAACTTTACATTTTCTTTTTATAAAAGAGTTCAAAACAATTAGCTTATTTTAAACATAATGTACTTTTGTTTAAACTATAAGTAAGAAAATAAAATTAGCAAAAGCATAGTTTATCATAAGTGTCTCCCTCCCTCTCATCAGTATAATCTTATAAGCTTAATTTCTTTTTTAAAAAGGCATTAAAGGTTATCGATACAAAGACCCATGAAAATTCAGAGTACAGTACCATGAATGTCTTGGTGGAACCCTAATACAATTTTTTGTCATTACCAAATATTGTAAAAAGTTAAGATCATAAGTGTGCATATTCATAAAGAAGAGCTACAATATCTAGGCCCATGATGTAAGACTGAGATTTAAAATGCAGAACGGAGATTTGTTGTTGTCCATAAGTCCATAATCCAAACACAATCTCTTCTTAAAGCTATAGTAAATATTGAGGCTATTGGGTAACGATAAACTCTGATTTAAATACTTGAAAATAATCTGCACTCTGAATTGCAAGTTTAATGCTGCTGTCAGTTGTCTTTAAGAGGATGCGACTATCTGTTTTGCATGAATCTAATTTGTTCCCATCAGTAAATATTTGCAAGGCAGGATCAGGAATACTGCTGGTAACTTCAAACTTTGTTGTTAGTTTCTGTCCTCTATTAAAAAGACTGATTTTTCAAAATTTTATTTGAACACAAGAGTACGAGAATAATTATATGAGTGATATAATTTACTATGTACAAAAAGCTCACAGTATTTTCAATCAGGGATGAAACACAGTTGACCACCGTTATCTTTAAAGCAATGATTTGCATTTCTAAAAAACATGGTTTTCCCTTTCAATTATTAATGCTGTAATTTGAAATCTAAGAGTTTAAATGGTAATTTTGACTGAATTCAGGTTGGCACTCTGTACAATAGCTTTTTTTCACATTTAAGACATATATCACATATCTCTAAATAAAAAAAATATGAGATTTAATTTTTCAAAAAATTAAAAGAGGTGATAACTGCAAAAACAGAAGTAAATATTACTCCCATTTTAATATTTCTACTTAAAAAAAATTCTTTTCCCTTCTTTTCTTCAACATTAATCATAATATTTAAGAAATTGAGGTAATTATGTGGGTCAATAAGAATTCCACTTTTGGAGAAGTCAGAAATAAACACTTTTAAAGAGAACATAGCTTTCTCTCTATGTTCTCAGTTTATTGTTCATGGTCACAAACATAGTTCATTCATAAAATGAAATAATTTGCTAGATTTAGATACAAAGGAGATAAATATATTAAAGTAAAATCACTGAAAAGTCAAATTACACATTATCTCAGAGCAGCTAATATTACTCTAATCAGAATGAGCTACGTTTGTTTTCAAGATTGTGAAGGAAGTTAAACATATTACTAGGGAAGTTAAATCATATTACTACCCTTAATATACCAAAAGTTAATATAACTCAGGCTACTGTAATCTTTAATTATAGTTTAGTTGGACTATCTGTATTTAAATAGAAAACATCCTAGGAGATATTCATACAAAACTTGACCACAAATTTTCTATATCACGAAAATAAATCAGTAAATGCATCTGTAAAACAATTACATATAATTTTTACACTGGTTCTTCATTAATCATGTTGTATTAGAAATATCTGCAAGAAACAAAAACATTTTTTTTTTCTTTCTCTTTCTTCTAAAATCATGACACCATCTGAAGAGTATGTGAACTAGTTACTATTGAATTAAGTTATACTTTTAAAATTACATCAATTTCTGCAGTGTAAAAGTGTGCTTTACACAGCTAAAAACGGAGATACTTTAGAGAAGTGTGATTTCTCGATGTGGTTTTGATCCGGGTAAACTCTATTGAGGTGCACAATGCATTATTTTACCATTGTTAAGAATGAATTCACAATTTATAATTTAATTATTTTTCCTTTATGAGAGAAAAAATAAAAATTGATTATGTGCTTAATTCAAATGAAAGTTTTCTCTATATATGGATCTTAAATGTCACAAGAGTGTCCTTTTATAGAGTATAAATGTAAATTTTTACCTATATTTATAGCAATATATATGTGTGTGTTAGTGTCTGTGTGTATGTATGTATGTGTATATATATATATATATATATATATACACACACACACACATATATATAATTACACTGTATTATTAAGATTAAAATAATCTGATACTAATATTTCTACAAAAGTTTTTTGTTATCACACAAATTACTTGTCATATAACCTTTACATATTAATATTTAATTACTTAAATAATTTTAAAACTTCGTTATTTCCTGCTGTTTAAATATTTTAGCCTATTAAGCTCCCTTTTGCTTTGATTTCTCTCTTTTTATATATATATTGAAATATATCATGTAAAGAATATGATTATCCATTAGATTTTTTTAAACAGATATATTCCCAGTGATTTGTATGGGGGTTTGTTTTGATGTATTTTTGGGATTTCCGATGAGGACTTCGAAGATTATTGAAGTGACATTATGTAAATTGTATCTGATATCTAAAGAAATTTTTATATTATACTGGTTTCTCAATAGAATCTTTGTATCGTGATTTGATTTGTATGTATTTTTAATAATTATAACTTGGAATAAGAGCTTACTCTAATATCTTTTAGATTGGTGACTTATTCAAAAAGATGGTCTTATACGTGGGGCTATTGCCTTTTGGGACATTCATGAATTTTTGAACTTTCGTTTCAAAACAAATCCACCACACAATATTAGGATTACAAAGTCGGCTAGTTAGTGGTCTAGTTGTGAAGATATTTTGAATTATTTCTGTATTTTTACACATTTACACACATATTTCACTCAATTGGATTTTAAGTAATTATAACAAATAAAATTCTGATCATTCAATATGATTTCTGGTCATGATTGGTTTATTGGTGGATTTTTATTGGATGTTCTAAAATTGAAACTTTTTATACTCAAATTAGTTAAGTACTATTGACTTCCAAAATTTATCTGGCAACAGTGCATGGTGATGGACATCATCACTTAAAAAGTTACTTAACCTATTGCACTCGTATTCATGATCACTTGTCAAAGATATGATCTTTTGACTCTTTGCCTTTACAACTATGAAATTTGAATTGAATTTCGATGAAAAGCACGGATTCGGGTATGTAGTTTTTAAGGTTTTTAACTGGTAATATTTAATTATAATGTTTTATTGTTTCGAAAAAAAATCTTAAATTTTTAATTGAATAATTTTTAATTGGATTATTTTAAAACGATATTTTTAAATGGATAAGTTTTAACTGGATAAAAAAAATTTCTTTTTTTGTTTTTGAAAATAATTAGTAATTGAGATATCTCGCCATTCAATTTTTCTTCTTTCTTTATTGTTTCTTTTCTTTAAATTACAACTTGAATTTTGGAGAAATCCAATTTTACCCAACAAGATGCATTGGGGGAGGGTTGGTACCATAGAACTAGTTTAACCCCACAATTCAGTCCCCAGTCTGAATATGCATGTTTTGTTTTGTTAGGTATTCGAATTATTCGATTTATTCTTTGGTTCAATTTAATTTCAAATTTTATTCATCTCTTAGTTTCAAATTTGATTCAATTTAAACTTTTTTACTTAGTTCCATAAATGTTTTTTGTTGATTTTGGATTTTAATTGTTCTCTTCCTTTTGTGTTTTTTAATGATAAATTGCTTTATCTTATATATATATATATATATATATATATATATATATATATATATATATATATATATATATATATATATATATATATATATATATATATAAAAAATATAAGTATTTTTGTGTGTGTATGCCAGTCATTTAATTTAAAAGACTTCTTGTTGTTTTATCTAAAATTTTTAAGATTTATCTTTTTGACCCAAACAGTTCATATATATCAGCTAATTCACAAACATATAAACATTACATATAAATATTACCTTCCACGAGCTGTCCTCCAGTCAACCTTTGTTATAGAATGACACAATTCTGGATTTTTATCTTTTGATGTTTTAGCTAAATAAATAATATTAGTAGTATTACAGACACATAATGGTGAAAATAAGGAGCTATAAAGAAGTAAACTTTAAAAAATTCTCAATTATTACAAAGGTATGTATATATTTGCAAGCCAATGTATACACACCTTTAAGAGCCAAACACATTGCTCGCAAACAATCTCCTATTAGTTTTGCAACAAGCACAAATAGAGATCAGCGTTCAGATTGGGACAGTGTTGTGTATAGTTCATTGGTTTTCTTTCAGATTGTGAACCTCAAAGCTCCCCCATCTATTTATTCTTGAGACCTTTCTGGGTGGTTATTCCATTTCTATGGATTGCTGAAGATTTGGGGGTAAATAATTTCAATTACCAGTTCAAGAGCGGCTTGCAAATGTATACAGCCTTTAGATTAATGCTGCAAATTATCATTCGCAGAAAACATATAATAATAGAAGCAATACATACATCAGATTACTTTCCAAAATATTTCTACATACAAGATGGACTATTAAATAACGAGACTGAATCTGCTACAGACGTATACATGGGCCAAAAACCAGTGACTGATAACTATTTAGTGTGTAGCCTCTCTCTTTTGAATGCAGTGCCCCTTGTTTCTTTAAATAAATTCATATACCCATAGCCTTTGGTAGGGTTAGTTATTTTATTGTTTTGCCAGAAAAATGATAAAAGAGCATTGAATCATGAAATTTCACATGAAAATTAAGAAAAATTGCTACTGATAGTAATAATTTATTGAAAAAAGTGTATGGCAATGAACATTTATCATGTATATATGTTTCTGAGTGGTTTAAACATTTTCAAGATGGCCGAGAAAACGTTGAAAATGATTCACTTCCAGATCACTCTTCCATGTCAAAAATAGATGAAAATATCAACAACAAAAAAAATCGGTAATCTGGTTCGATCTGACCATCAGTTAAATACTCAAGTGATTGCCATGACTGTAGGAACTGAAATAGACTCTGTACAGCAAGTTTCCCCCAAGACAATGCACTGGCTCATTCCACATTATCTATCAAGAGGTTTCTCCCCAAGTACAACATCCCAGTATTAAACCATTCACCTTATTCACCAGATCTTGAGCAATGCAACTTCTGCTTCTTGCAGTGAAATCTGCATTAAAATGAACAAGATTTGAGTCCGTTGAAGCTGTGAAAGAGAAATGGCCCACTTCCTGAAGGAACTGACAGAAGAAGACTTCCAGCACTGTTTCGAACACTACAAGATTCGCATGGAGTGTTGCAGGGATAGGGGAAGGGTGTATAATGAATATGATAAGTAAAAATTAATGAAATCAAAATAAAACGTTTTACTGCATCAGCTTCACTATTTAATAGCCACACCTCGCATATTATCTTTCGAAAGAAATTAACAAAGCGACGATTTTGTTTACATAATAATTTGCGTCACTGCAACGAATTTACACAAAATGAAAACACTCAAAAAAAATATAAAATCTTTAAAATACTGCAATTAAAAAAATATACACATTGCAAAATTAATTGCATCACATTTACTTTAAAATGCCTTTAATTATTATCTAAAACAATCTTGAAATATATTTTAGAATACATGATAAGATCTCACTAAGAAAATACAAGTGAATTTGATTGAGATACCCATAAAAAAAAGTTATGCTTCATGTAATTATATCCAAGCTAGGCATATACAACTGGAATCTTAGATTATCTTAAATTGGAACATGCTGGAGTAAATTAATGAAAAATAAATATGCATTTCTTCTCATATGGGTTCAAATTTCATTAAAAAAATAATCTAAAATTATATCTTTGTTATTTGTGAAGAAGTACAATAAAATAATGCTCTTTCAGAATTTAAAGCCTCTTTTCAAACATAAACTGTTAAAAAATGCAGTGCTTTTGCTAATAATTTTTATGAATACATATAAT
This sequence comes from Nephila pilipes, assembly GCA_019974015.1. Classification (NCBI taxonomy): domain Eukaryota; kingdom Metazoa; phylum Arthropoda; class Arachnida; order Araneae; family Nephilidae; genus Nephila; species Nephila pilipes. The sequence continues at coordinate 618,524 of BMAW01008231.1, read as the reverse complement.
GCAGTGTTTCGTGTAAAATTATTCATCATTGAACGTTGATAAATTTACATAAGTATTTTGTTACTTCCTAAAACCTTTTTTACTCTTCACAGGGAATGATACATACCATGAGGATACATAACAGATTCAGGCTTTGATGGATATTTAATATTCCAAGTTCGAAGGCTTCCATCATTGTAGCTACACATAAATTGCCGCCCTTCATGATGCCATGATGCACTTCTTAAAGGCTTAAAAAAAATCTCATTTTAATACAAGGTTCCAATTTTTAAAGAGTACTTTTCAAAACTATGTAATAAGTAATCTAATATAATATAATAATGCAATACTAATTTTTTTTCAATTATATAAAAAGCATTTTTCTAATGGAATATGACATTCAGTATATTTTCCAAAAATTGTTAAAATAATATATTACACACATAATATGTCAAAGAATTTTAAGGCTGGTGCAAGATCTCAGCCTATAGATGCGCTATCATGCATGCGTGATAAAACTCGATAATCTGCTGGAGCATTTCAGGAAGATCAGTGCATTTTTTTAAACTCAAAAAATATGGCCATTCATTTGAGAAGAGTAAGATTTTTAAGTTGAATTATTAAGATGGAACAAAAAGCTGTAATAGAACTTAATGCAAAACTTGATAAAAGTGCCTAGTGAAACATACAATTGATGAAACAAGCTCAAGAGGATTTGTATTTAAGTAGATCAAATGTTTTTCTTGCAGCCAAAACTTTTTTTTTTTTTTTTGGATGAAAGAAATAGGCTAAAACAGAGGTCAGCAAATTCATTAAACAACAGAAACAAATATCAAAAGAGCAATTAAGAATTCTATTCTCAGAGCCTGATTTTTTAAACTATTTAGGTACATATTCTATTTACTTAAAAAATTTTGTTTGAAGTATTGAGTCTTAGTTAAAATGTAAATACACTGAATAAAACTTTTCATGCTTAATAATGTTCTTACTTATTAATAAATATTAAATTCTAAGTAACGCATCCATAATATTAAATTATGACAACAACTGACAAAGAACTAAATGTGAACAATAGCTGCATATTTCCTTTGAAAGCTCTGGTAAATTAGGTTTAATTCATGGCACAATGTCATTTCTCATTAATAAGATGACTTTTAATTTTCTTTTATGAGGTTCATATTCGAAAAGGATTGTTCAAATATGTGAAAAAAATCGAAATATGATTCGAAAGGATATGCGGAACTGAAGGGAAAGAACACCAAACACTAATTTTTTCAATTGATCCTATGAGTCGAGAATACTGTTTCAGGTGTTAAAAATCATCATGTCTTCCTTCTCCAGGTCTTGCATGGCACATTGCTTGTGATGATGCTGTGAAAGACCTGGAAAACTAGTTCACATTTATTTTTCTCCGATATTTCCAAATCAGCATAAAATCATTCAAATCCAGTACTTTTTTTAAATCCAGGAATTGCATCTCCAAGTTGCCAAAGTAAACATCAAAGGAAGAAAATTTTAATTCTGTTTCAGTAGCATTAAGAGGATTTTTAACAAAGGCTTAAGTCACTTTGTTGTTTTCCAATTTCTGAAACCTATTGAAAAATATCTTCGCTCATATTTAAGATTGCTATTTGGAAACAGGAAATATAATACAGGGAGTGGCAGGAGTGAACGGATACCACAAGTTGAAGAGGACTGACAGTAAAGAATACGATTTCTCGTTTACGATCTTTGTAATAGCTCTGAGACATAGGTGGAACCGATTCACTTTAATGTCCATCATCCATGATTTATTTTCATTTTATCTTTATTAAATTTAATCTCTGCTCTTTCGCTTATTTGCTGAGCCCGATTTTTTTTTTTTCTCTCTGTCTAGTTTTTAGTTAAATAGTATTACAAATTCCTCTCCTGACTGGTAAATCATTTTCTCTTCCGAGCCAAACTTATTTTGCGCATCTGCGCTATTTAATGTAAATCTTCTTACTTCTCTGACAAGGATGTGGAATATATTTCTCCCTACTGGGAGCATCATTACTAGCAGCCTTGTTCTCCATTTTCGACCCCCTTTTGGGTATTGCTCCGTATCCTCCGTTTCTACTTTTCGCTTCTCCCTACCGGGAATTCGCTATCTTTTCTCCGGCCGTTCGGCCTTTTTTCTCGGCGACTTTTTCGCCCCTCGCTGATTGATTCCCTCTACACTACTGCGCTTCTTTGTTTTTATTTCTGGGTGAGTTTCTCTCCCCACTTTTACACGTTAGCTTATTTTGCTTCTTGATTCTTTTTTACGTTATTCGGAGAATAAATTCTCTCTTTTGAGGATTGGCACTTCAACTCATGTTTATCCTATGAATATAAAAGAAGAAATAAAAAAAATCCTCAAAAAAAAAGAAAAATAAATAAATAAAAAAATCCTCAATTTTCTGTCCAGCAACAAGTGCCAAAGCAATCAAAATCAAGAGCTCCTTGATGAATAACCGAAAGCAGAAAATTAAGAGCAAAAGGAAGACATCTAAAAAAGTGTGGAAATTTTTTAGTGAAGATTGGATTAAATATAAAAGCAGTTAATACAAAACTTAAATAACTTATTTATAAAAAAAAAAAAAAAAAAAAAAAGATTCCACAATAAAACTTGTGAAAAAATTACCAACCAAAAAGATCTCTACAATATTACCAAAAATTGAGCAAAAACTAGCATCTATCTTTTGATATCGCTGATCACAACAATGTAATCTTAACTAATGAACAAGATCAAGCAAATTGTTTTTCACAGTATTATATGAATCAAAATAAAGCTAACGTCCAAAGCATTTCTGTACATAACTCCATTCAAGAAATAAACAAGCCTTTTACTTTGAAAGAATTTGAAAATGCATTCTCTCAACAGGACAAAAAAAAAAAAGCAGACCAAAGTATGGTAAAATAACAAATCAAATAATTAAAAATCTTCCCACAGTTGGAAAGCAATTTTTTCTCAATACCTTAAATAACAGTTTAACCTATAATTTTATCCCACAAGATTGGACCCATTCTACTTGCATAATAATTCCTTTTCTTAAATCTTAAAAGAATTCATAAGAAATTTTCTCCTTACTGCCCCATCTCTCTCACCTCTGTCAACACAAAATTATTAGAAAGAATAATCCTACACAGAATGCCTATCAGTGGCTTTCGCATTACAATTCTTCACATGAACTCCCATGGAGTCTCCACTCCATTACCCCAGTAGAAGCAGTACAACATCCATACTTCAGATTCATCATGTCATTACAATAGCTAGACAGCAAAAAGATTTTATTTTTTTAATAGCTTACGATTCAGTATGGCCATGTGGACTAATTTCTTAACTATAAAAAGTGCTGGATTTTCGGGTAATTTATTATGATGGTTTCAGTACTTTTTGCATCCGAGAACCATCCAGCTGAAATGGAGAAATTATCTTTCAAAAGTCATAAATAATAACTAAATAATTAGAGCATGCCACAAGGATGCATATTAAATCAGTTTTAAAATTCCTCACAACATTATTATTCTGGTCTATGCAGATATTTTTATTTACAATATCGGCACTAATCACAATAAGACAGTTGAGGAAATAAATGAGTCTCTAAATCAAATAATGCTTAGGTGTAAAAGGTGGAAGTTGAACATATCATCCAAAAAAAAAGGAAGAGTAATTAATTTTTCCAGAAAAAGAAGCAACGAATCTCTATATTTTACAATTGATGATTATCAAATTCCTGAACTTTCATATTTGAAAATTCTTGGTGCAATTTTTGACTTAAATTTTACTTGGAAAAGGCAAATTACTTATCTCCAACAAAAAGGGATCAAGTGTTTAAATGTTATTAAAGCAATTACTTCCCCCAAATTAGGTACGAGAGTGAGTGAATGCAAAGTTTATTGGCGCAAGAGCCAGATATGGCTATTCTGCGCCAAACAAGATTTAACTGTGGTCTAGACGGGAAATTGAAAAAAAGATAAGTGATTGACAAGAAGGAGGGTCGAAAATAGAGAAGGATCGCTAGGGTATCCCGGGAGTGCGTCACCCGTGTTTACCAAAGACAGTGAACCCCATGGGAAAGAAAAAGATCACTAAGGTGCCTCAGGGTCATGATGCCCGTACTTACCTGAAGAAGGCAAGTCCCTGAGGTCCCCTGATATAATCTTCAGGGGCAGGGTGCCCGGCTATACCCCCAGACGCTGGGTACCCATTTTAGTCACCTCTTACGACATGCATGAGCTACAGTGTGACTATTCTGTCATTCCCGGTCACCACAAATTAGGTACGAGAACTCATCATCTCATTATCAATCTAAATCTTTTTAGGCTGCGAATGCCAATTTTTTTACTTCTCTAGAAAAATTAATTGAGAAAAAAATAGAACCCATATACAATGCAGCTTTACATTTAACCCTATTATTTCCAAAAAATACTTCAGCTTAAATTTTAGGAGCAGAAACTTCAAGTAACAGTATCCAAACTCATAATGACTTCCTTTGCATAAATTTTTTCATTAAACAACTATCTGAGAAACTATTCCACTAATTCAAAATTCTTTCGGAATGTGCATGAATATTTCCTAAAACCTAAGAAAACAAGAAACGTCTTCCTCATAACTCTTTGCATCTCTAAAGATATTTATCAATAGATCCCTCCTCCCTCTACCTAGGACAATTATAAAATTGAAATTTTTTACACAGAACTGCTTTTCCAAAATGAAGATTTCCTAGATATCATTGCCAAAATATGTTTACTGATTACACAAAAACAAAGTTAAAGAACAGTATCCTAATAACAACAGATGGATCTAAATTTATCAACAGGAATCATAATCCAGCACAAGAAAGATTGTACGCAAAAATTTCCTTCTCACAGAAAATATAATTCCATCTTTACTACTGTAGCTATAGCCATTCAGACTATTTTAATGAATTGGGCTACAGAAAGAGAAAAGCTAAATAATTCTAACAGAATGCCATTCGATTCTAAAAAGGCGTTCCAAACATTAACAGAAAATCAAATATAATTATTTTAAATTTAAGTTTTGAGCTAACAAAAAATACTTCAAACAGCTCAATCAATAACTTTCATTTGGATCCATGCACATAAATGAATTGATATTAACGAAGAAGTTGACAATCTTGATAAGATTCTAGAAGTAATCATATGGAGTACGTCTTCTAGTCAATGAAAATCAGAGAATAAATAAAATATTAACAGATAATATCAAACAAAAAAAAATGAAAAATTACATCTTCAAAATAAGGGGGAACTAAAATACTACTGAAGTTTTTTTTTTAAAGCTTTTATGTATATTTCCATGCTTTGTCAATACTACAAAAGAATCTTTCTGGTCGTTAGCCCTTACTATACACAAATTTGTAACATAGTGTATCACAATCAAATGAAAAAAGTCGAAGTAAAACAAATGAGACAGCATAAAAAAATAAGTTTTATAAGAGGATAAACAGCAGGTACTAATGTACGATTAAAGAAACGATTAATTTCATTACTAGTATAATTAGGAAAAATATTTAGAAAGCAAAAATTGTTAGCATCTAACACATAAAATATACTATAGAAAAAACAAATGATATAACATACCTCAGAAGACTGAAATCTATAATCAGCTGCTTTATTCTTTAAGTCCCATAGCACTACAGTACCACTTTCATAACCAATCAGCAACTATTTTACAGATAAAATAAAAATGATAATATAAATTGTTTTTCTCATAACAGTTATTCACTTTTGTTTAACCTATTAGATATTTAAATGTTTTACGAATATGCCAATTAACAACGATAACATAATTTAATAAAAAGATCAGTGAGAAATCACAAGAAAGTGCACTTATTTTTCTTGATTAAAGCCCTAACGGGAGTTTGAAAGAAAAAAAATATGAGAGGATTTTAAAAATAAATAAATACTAAAAAATTTTCAAGCTCACTGTAAAACTAAAATAAATTTTTAAAAACTTTTACAAAATTGTAAAAAGATCCTGCTGCATATAAGATTAATTTTAAATTAGAAGGAAATTCAAAGGAAAAATTTTAAAGTACAAAAATAAATTATAATAAATACCAAAAAAAGTGCTAAATAAGGAGTAAACATGCAAGTATCAATAATGGGTCAAAATGTTATAAAATTATTGCAAAAATAGCACGAACTTCAACCATTCAATAAATTTTAAAATATTTTGTACTTTTATACACATTCAACATAATTTATTTCTAATAGGAATGCACACACATGGCTTTATTATTATATTAGGGGGACCAAAAAGGAATCAAAATTTCTTAGGTGAACTCATTCACAGTTAGTTTGTGTTGAGAAACAGTCTTGCAAACAAGGAAGTTTTGTTATTACGTTCAAGCTTAGTTGTCAATTTTATTTTTCAGTAAAACTTCTGCTCAACCAAAGAGGAAAGATGTCAAGGTCAACAATAGAAGAAACATACTTACATCATTGTATGCTATTTTTATTCGATCAAGGAATGAAGGCAAATGATGCAATGAAAAAAAATTATTGATATTTAAGGGGATGTTCTGAAACTAAACAGGTGTCATAGATGGTTTAATAAGTTTAGAATTGGAAATAGGAATCTCAAAAATGCCACACAAAAAGGACACTGCCAAAAATTAGATGACGATATCCTGAAGGCGATTGTGGATTCAGATCCTCGTCAAACAATTGAGGAATTACCATTGAAAATTGGCTGCCCATGGTCTACAGTTCAGGATCATCATCGTCACATAGAAAATTTGTACAGGCAAGGAATTTGGGTCTCTCATGAATTGACAGAGATGGTGCTCGATCAAAGGCATACCATCTGCCTGTCTCTTTTTTTCTCGGTATGAAGCCAATCCGTTCTGGGGACAAATTGCAACTGGAGATGAGAAATGTGATCTATACAATAATCCTATATGAAAAAATAATGGTTTTCTTCCAGAGAAAGCTATTGTTTAACCAGAATTCAGAAAGCCATTTCCATCTGTTAGGACACCTCGACCATCACTAACAATAAAGGTCTTTGTTTGTGTGTGTGGAAGGATTTGCTGGAATCATACACTATGAATTGCTTGAACCTGGTGAGATCGTTACAAAGACAGTGGTATTGTGAACAACTCGAGCAAATGAAACAAGAGTTCATACGAAAATGATCTGTTTTGATCAATAACAAAAAAAAGATTCATCAACACGATAACGCGAGGCGTCATGCTGCAAAAATACAGGAAAAAAATAAGGGAGCTTGGATTGGAACTTTTACTTCATCCACCCTATTCAACAGATCTTGCGCCATCAGATTATCACCTTTGCAGATCATTACGGCATTCAATAAGAGGTAAAAAATTAAACAATATTGCAGAAGTTAAAATGCACTTAGAAGAGTTTTTAAATGAAAAATCAGACTTTCAAAGAGGAGAATCGAACAACTGTCTTCATGCTGCAAAAAGCGTTAGAAAATGATAAAAATTATTTTGTTGATTAGTATTTAAGATTCCTTTAATAAAGAAATGTTTTTCCGATAGCAAAAAAAAAGATTACGTTTTGGTCTTCATAACTGGGAACATTACTTTCACTATTTCTGGCTATTTAAAGCACTTCAATTTAAAATTTTAAAAAAAAAAAAAAAAAAAAAAAAAAACCCTGTTTTCAGGAATGTTCCATAATTTTTAGGTGCAGTCTATTGCAATTTTTAAATCTTTCAATTTTTTTAATGTAAATCATTGTAAACTGTTTATCATTTCACTTTTTTTTTGTAGACTTTCGCTGGAATTTTTGTTAATTCACATTTTATATTGATTTTTTTTTTAATAATGCTTGCAATTTCATGTACTGTTTATAAAAAGTAAAATAAAAATGCTTTGAAATTCACATTAATCAGACATATACTTTATAGTATTATAAAAACTATGCCATTTGAATAAATAAAAATCCAAACTTTCACTATCATTAAACAGTGGAGGGAGACATAGCCATTCATATAATAATCATGTTTAATATTTCCAGTAAAAATACAATGAATAAACCATAATTTTTGAAAAACTCAAATGCAAACAATAAAATTTAAAACACAATCAGCAAAATTTTAGCGAACAAAACAATAAGCAAAAGCAAAAAATTTTCCGCTTATATTCCTTTCGTAAATATCAAACAATTCTTTAGTACTTAAGGTAATAATAATAAATTATTACCTTAATTCAAATAAAGTTGTAAAATCAAATCAAATAAATTAATTAATTAACAAGTCAAATAAATTAATTCAAATAAAGTTGAAAAAACTTATTTTGCATATATATATCGATATTTTACTTTAACCTTCCAAAATTGTAAATCTTCTGGTTTCCCTTCAATTTTTATGGTTACAATTATTTATGAATGTACATGGATTCAATAAGACAGTCTAAAAACTAAGAATTTTGATAATTTTTAAGAGTAATTAATACCACTAATTCTTGGTAAATATTTAAATATTTTTGTGGATGTTTTATTAATAAAATAAATATGTAACTCTAATGGCAGTTGGCATATGATCAAAATTTAAGTAAAATTTTAAAAAGTCCTATCCAGTAAATAAGATTAGTAATATCTTACTAATCTTATTTACTGGATAGTAATATCTTACCTTAGTAATATCTTAGTAAATAAGATATTACTACGATTTCAGTTATAAGAAAACTGAACTACATTCATGACTGTCAACCACCTGGCTTTTGAAGGATATATCCTGGTTATCAAGATTTTTATTAAATCCAGCTGTCATTTACTTTACTTTAACCAATGTACAGAATGTTCAAATATGTAATAGTTAATTGTCCAAAATTTACAACAAAGAATTTATAAAGTGGAATGAATCATAACTATAAATTCAAGTTTTGTAAAACAAATTGGTTTTGTATTATAACTATATTAATTACTTCAATTTAAATTTTTGTTGCAATTAAATCAATAGCAAACTTTGATAAACATTTTTTTTCCCTCTTTGCAGCAAACTTTTAATTTTGTCAAACATTTTCTACAAAAACTGCAGGTATTTTTTTTTTTTTTTAATTTATTTATGAAACAAGATTTAGCAATATTTAAAAATTTCAGTTAATGATTTAACTCACATTCGGATTCCTTAAAACAAAATCACAAATTCAATATAAGGCTGATTTAGAAAATTCGTATTTTGGAATTGAATCATTGTTACACTACTACACTGAGAAAAAGTTCAAGAACAACTAAATTTTATTTATGAATAATAATATCAATTGTTATTTTTGAAAAAACTACTATTTTTCATTTGATCACTTGACTATTTATATTTGAAGTCTGCAAATTAGATACAATATTTAAGAATTATAAAGCTCATCACTACATTCCTAGAACTTCAGGAATATTTTCAATTTAAAATTTCGAAAAATAGTGTAAATAATGCATATAAGATTGAAAACTGTCAAATTTTGTACCAATCCTTTAATGAAGACTAATTAGAGGAAGACAAATTCAAACTGTGAAAGCCATTTTTTTTTTCAGTACTTTTTATCCTAACAAACAAAATATGTAGACACTTACTATCAAAAAAACTTTCAAATTTTATCTCATCCACACTAAATTAAAATGATTAATCATATAAATAAAAAGGAAACATTAAAAATTAAGTTAATTAAAAATACGAACTGGTGTGTTAAAAATATTTTCAATTGAATTACATTAAAACTTAGCACTTTGAAAAACATTAAAAACTTTCTGTTATTAGTTTTAAAAAAGTGATTGTAACTAATATGATACATACTTTATTAGGGTCAACAGGATTGTCACTTAAATGCACCACAACTCCAGGGTGAGATTTTCTAGAACTTAAAAGGAATTTTCAAAGAAATGACAAAACATTTTTTAAAAAACATTGCTCCACACCACTTACAAAATTAATATTTCAAACATATCCTTTTGTGGCTTCAAAAAACTAATATATATTTTAAAAAAACTTTAAAAAATATAATTACAGAAGATTTATATAAACTTTAACAACATTGTAATACAGACATAAAGCATTCTATTAAAATTCACTACATTTGCATGACATTTAAAAAGATTTCCATTAAACTCTCAAAGTATTTAACAAGGACTAAAAATAATTAAGAATTAGCATAATCAAATCATTATATTTTGTAGATTATAAAACTTTTAGAAATTATTCATACTCAAATAATTTTTCATTTATCGACGAAACAAAAAAAATCCTCCAAGTAATAAATCTTTGACAGAATTTTTTGAAATAGAATGAAATTCCCAATGAGTAAAAGAAATAACAAATATATATATAAATGAATGCAGAGCACACTACATCGCTTAAAGAATCAAAAATTGAATGGTATGACTGAATCAACTATTTATAGTCTTGTAAATCCTTTAAAAGATCTAGAAAAACATCGAAATTCACAATAAGATTGGTTAGTCTACTGCTTTCAATCACAAATATCATGCAAAGGTCATAGGTTATTCCCACATTAATTAAATGTTCCCTTAAGTGAATCAAACTTTTCATACATGATTTGATATCAATTAAGTTTTGTTCAATTTCAAATTTTAACCAAAGAATTTTGTGATAAAGGTATTAATTTGACAAATATAGATTTTTCAATGTGGAAGGGATATTGGTTACAACAGAAAATTCTCTCTAAAAAACAGAATCAATATACTAGGATCTCAAAAGAACTTATCAAAATTATAAATTCTAAGATAAATGTTAGCAAACATTGTGAAAAATAGTTAAAATCTCATCTGCTTTCACAATATTTGCTCCACCAGAGAGAAAATTTGAATTGGTCAAATTATTCATATAAAATTTAAGATAAATAATTAAACAATCAAATCAAGACAACTTTTCACAGTGGTAGACGTTATTATAATAAAAAAATCAAATTAACAGATTATTTCAAGAAATGTGATGATATTGAACAAAAAATTGTGTATAAAAAAGAAGTTAGGACAATAAAAACTCAGGTAATTTTAAAGAATACTTATAATTTGAAAACTAATAAGACAAAGTTCTTTCATGATTTATTTGCAGTAAAATACAAAATAGGGGAAAAAAAAAAAAAAAAAAAAGAAAGAAAGAAAAAGAAGAAGAAGAAGAAGGTATCAAAGAAAAAAATACAATTATGATTTCACACTTCAGGTGCATTACTCCTAAAAAAAAGGTAAACCTATTTCTCCAGCTATGTTTTTAAAATATCAACGCACTAAAAACCAACAGCAATGCAAATCAGAAATACTGGAATACTAAATTCTTTTTATTGGTTTATTTTTTTCAAAACCATAAAGCAAGAATATGAAACAAAAGAGTCCACTCTTTTCACTCTTCTTTCTAGTCTTATACACTGAAAAGTAAAGAAGGATAAAAATTGTTTTCACTTAAGGGGTTATGAAATGTTCATCAATTTTCAAAATACTTTTAAGTTATATTCAAAATGGAAAGCAAATAATTGATTATGGGTTCAAATTTGAAAAAAAAAAAGTGAATTAGTAACTTTTCAAACTCAAATTCTTGAAGACCAAACTTGATGAAAAGGACTGTACAAAAAAAGGAGAGTGCTATCCTAAAAATAAATATATCAAATATCTTCACAATTTTTTTCAATCATATACACAGTGAATTAAGACTGTATAATATTAACCTTTCACTACAGTATTTTCCAGTAATATACCAATATTTTTCCCTTAAAACCCACACATACAGATTATAATATTGCTGTAATCTATTAACTTATTGACCCTTACTTAAATGAAATAGCATACTTTGCATCAACAATATACATCTAATAGTACGCCACTCAAATGTATATTTTTCAATAAAATAAGTTCAAACAAACATAAATAATAAGAACATGTGTACGAGATCATTTTAACACAGGTGCAATCTTCTAATTCCTAATATTGTCATATAATTTCTGCTCATATAAAATTTAGTGTCAGACGGAATGGCTTTCATATGCATATGTAAGAATTCTTACATATTTTATAAGAAAATCAAAACAAATTACCCGTCTCTGCCATCCCTGAATATAACAGGAAAGACTTTTACAAGTTATCTAAAAAAACATCGTTTGAATTCTGACAGTAAGTGAACTTAGGTTAAATTTATCTAATAAATATATATGGAATTTTAGTCATTTTCAAGAAAACATACATCTAAAATAATTAAAATAAATTTCAAACTAAAAAAATAAATTAGATAAACAATTGTTTTCATTACCATAACAGTTCCAAGTAAAGTCCTAAACAATTTTAACCAGTAAAAATCACTTAAAATAGGAACTTTTTACTCAAGCTATTCAATAACTCAAAATAAATGCAAAATATCAATAAATGAAAAAATATCTCAATAAATATTAAAATCCTGCTTCTAGGCAAAAAGGAAAAATATATTAATGAAATTCTCCCACACACAATCTAAATTAAAAAGGCAAATCCCACACACAACTGTTAGTAAGAATCGAATGGAAATATATATATATACGTTGTCTGTCCCACCAAATATAATTTTTCCCTCTATTATCAATACTACTTTCATGAGAATATTTTTCTATGTCAGTTTTTCTTTCTCACAAAGTTACTGGATTATGTTTGCTTCACATTTACAGTTCTAAATATCTAATTAAAAAAATAAGTAAACAGAATGAGCCTTTACAAGAGGGGGGGGAGAGAGAGAAAGGAATTATATACTACATAACCACAAGCAGTAAAATATTATTAGAAATATAGCATACGGAATAATAACATAATAATCTAATTAAAATATAAAGTTATACAGCATAGTTTTTTTTATCTCTTTAAACTTACATTTCGACGGCCTTATTCCAATTAATGACGTAACCTGATAAAATGAATGCCTCTACATTAACAATATGAACATTTCCTCTCTCTGTACCAATATACAGCCATTTAGATTGAAATGGTAGACAGGCAAATGTGATTCTGAAATAAGTAAAAATAATTTATTTGCAAACAAAAAAAATTATTACATCTAAGAATTGTAAAAGAATTAAAAAAGCTCAAATAACTCTAAAGTTCTTATGAATTGCTAGATTGTGAAATTGGTTCAATTTCCAAAACAAAATTATTTTATTTCAACCAAATCAGACCAGTCTAAAAATTAAAATTTTAAATTTTTTTTTGAAAATTACTTTGATAAAAGTTTTCAAATAATTTTACAATGTTTTATTAATCTATGCACATGACAACATTGAAATGAAGTAGTTAAACAAAACAACGTGTTGAATATTAAACAATTCATCTCTGAATTTTTTTTTTTTACAGTACAAAATGCACTACCCCAAATAGAAAAAAAGGGTTTAAATAGTTGGAGGCATATCTAATGGGAGCATTTGTAACCAAAACCATTAATATTGTGAATATTAATCGAGCTAAGGTATTAACCTTTTATAGGCCAATGTTCCCAATTTGGAACATCAAATTAAAAATTTACTTAAAAATTAAATTTCATCAATATTGATTTGAAAAATTAGATATAGTTAAAAGATTATTGATTTTTAGAAATCGAAGCAAGATCTCTATTATTAATGGGAAATCCAGGTTATCATAAGAATGTCCATTTTCTTCATTTTTTACAGAATACAACTAAAAAAAAATTCATATAAATGAGAAAAAGCATCCAATGCTTCTAAAAACCGATTAGTATACTTAAAACAGATCTCATTGTTAAAAAGGACATCATATTTGATAACATTAATCAGAAACGCACTTAGGGTAATTTACTAAACAACCATGCTCACAACTGGGAACACTGGCCTATCACCACTATACTGCGGAGAGTTTATGTTGAAAGTGAAAGATAGGGAAGAGTGATTGTTTATTAATGTCACTCAGAAGCAACACAGGGGCTATTAGTAAAGGACCTCTTAATGTTGAACTTCAGTCAAATGACGAGGACGACACCTAAGTTTCTCTCCAAACTTTCACACCACGAGAGGGCTTGGTACTTCAACCAGATTTAGAATGCATTAACCCCACAACATGGCGGGTCTTTAGTGGCATCAGAACTAGACCCCCCCCCTCCAACGAAAACAATGTCGGCTGCGAGACCATGACCAATAGGCTACCACAGCCACATGAAAGAAAAAGAAACCCCTTTTTAGGAAGAAAAGAGAAAATCCAGAATTGTTTAAAAGGAAAATTCTAAGTTTTTGACAGTAGAATCCCTTAATTTTATCAAAGAACATTATAATTTTATTAACAGTCTAGTCTAATTCTATTAACAGTCTAGTCAGAAAGCTTCTCAGATTTTATTTTAAAAATTGTTGGAATAATTTTGTCAATTAACTAACGTAACATAAAGAAAAATTTAAAAACTCTACAGGTTGTTGTTAACCATTCGATAACTCGGAGGGATTCTGACGGGTCAGATTTTTCTGATGAAAAACTTCAAATTTGTTAGCTTCTTCCTGATGAAAGCAATCACATCTCAGAAGAACAGGGTATTGATGACAATATCATCTTTGTGGGATGCTTAGAATTTTAACTAATAAAAAAAATCAATAAGCCAAAATAGTTTGGAAGATCAAGTTTCAGAATCAACTTTCAATTAACAAAGAAATAAACGAAAGAAACTTTGTAGTTATTCAAGAGTTAAAAAAGTGAAGTCATCATAGAAAAACCCAAACGAAAAAAGAGAACAGTGTTTAGTAAATCCAATTAAATTGACCCAAAAAAGCAAATTGCTGATGAATTTCCAGAATTAATAAATGCAGAATTTATTAAGAATTTTTAATTTTTCTGAGTCATTTCCCAGAAATATGTTATCTGACCAAAATGGCGTCAATTTATGCTACTCAAAAGGGGACTAACATACAAATTGATGGAAAAAAATAACCCAGTTTTTGGGGTTATTCTTACTAAGAACATATTAAGTATCCTTCAAAAATACTGGAGAACTTTTGAAAACATAGCTGTCCCTATTACCTCTATAGCCATTTCAAGAAAAAAAAAAATCAAAAGAAATGTGATGAATTTTTTTTTTTTTTGCAATCGAGGATAAGTTGTGTGACATTCAACAAATTTATGAACTGAACAAAAAATTAATTCAGTTTGGATTATTTCACAACTAGCTTAGCATTGATGAATCAATGGTTCCATATAGCAGCCACCATTTCTCTAAAATTTTATTCAGGGAACATCAATTATCTTTGAATTCAAATCACTTTTTTGAAATTGATCATTTGCACTAATAATGGTCACCCATATAAAATGGAAATTAAAGCAGGAAAGCAATCAAATGAATTATCTTTTCTTGTTACTAGAATTATAAATGATAATAGATGTTGCTAATCCTTCTGTAAATAAAAGTATTTTTTGATAGCTTTTTTACCACTTATGACTTGATGAAAAATCCTTTAAATGGAACTATACAAGAGAATTGTAATCAAAAACGTCTATCGATGCTCCCAAACAAGATGAAAAAACTAGAGAGAACTCCATTTGTTTGCCAAAATAATGAATTAGTATTTTGATGCCACTGGACAGACAAATCTGTAGAGAAGGTTTCTTCAAATTATTGCATATATCTGTCAATGCAGTTGATTAAAATATATTCATGTAAAATTAAGAAGAAAGAGTGCATACAACAACAAAATTTAATACATAAGTACAATACTGGAAAGGGTAGAGTTGATCTGCAAGATATGTTAGCAACTAACGTCCAATGCCTCATAATAATAATAAAAAAAAAAAATGGTGAGAGAATTTGTTAATGCATTAAATATGGCTTTTTTTACTGGTTGACTTTTACATTCATGAAAAAAACGCCAAACTGACTCATTTAGAGTTTTGTAGTCATGAAAGGCAGAATAAAAATTCCAAAGTCCTTTCAGACTGATGTGATGGTTAAAGTAATCTCAAATGGTGCTACAACTATACAGCCTAGTCGAGTTTAGTTTTTTTTTTTTATTAACGTCGCACTAGAAGCAACACGAGGGCTATTAGCGACGGACCTCGTAATTTTGAACCACGGTCAAGAGACGAGGACGACACCTGAGCTGGCACCCCCCCCTCTCCTAACATCCACACCACGCCAACGGGAGGACTTTGGGCCCCGAACAGATTTAACGTGCATCAGCTCCGGCTACACGGCGGGTCTTTGGCGGCCAAGGATCGAACCCGCGACTGAACGAAAACCGCCGGCCGCTAGTCCACGACCTTGACCACTAGGCTACCGCGGCCCTACAGCCTAGTCGAATGTAACATGAAAGAAGGTGGTATGATCCAATAATTTCTCACATTATTTTTCTAATTTATTTCCCCACAACAAGGTGTGTATATGTCTGGAAAAATGCCTTCATAAACATATAATTGCTTTCTTCCAATTGTAAAAAACAGAGGTGGTTGTCATGATTTGAGCAGTGATCTTGTGGTTTTTTGCTGACCCTGCCATCATTTTAAGAGGTCAAGTAATTGCAAGGGGGGTTGCAGACAATATTTTAAACAACCAAATTTAAGAAGATTTTTTTTTTTTTTTTTTTTTGAAGAGAGAGTAAGTTTTAGACTTAACTATTCCAATTTTAGATTTAAAAGTAGAAAGCACGTCCTGTAACAATTGGATATATTTGTAAAAAATACAGCATAAAATATGTAAAATACACACAAAATTGTCGATTATGTAATCAAAATCAACAATGATATAAAAAATTAAGGAATGCAGCTAGAAGGAAAAGTGAACCTGTAAACAGAATAAGCGAAACCATAAAAGATTAATAGAATGAAATGAGTCTAACACACATCTATTTATTGGGGAAATTTAAAAAGGAACAAATAAAACAATTTTAAGACATTTTTTATAAAAAAAAAAAAAAATCTGGAAAGTAATACATAGTTCCAATAAAAAGAGTTAGTTAAGTAATTAAACTATGATAAAATCCTCATTCAAGCAGCAAATCATCAATTAAATCTTTCATATGAAATGAGGCATTATAAGTGGTGGTAAAATAAATTAAGAAATATTCCTGTACTGAACGAAAAAATATTATATATCTATGTAGAACGTAAGTACAGCATTTATTGAAAATTAATTTTTATATATATATGGTAGGAAAACCACATTTAATAGGTTTTTATAATACTATTTAACTTTATGGAGTGAATGTATCATCCTTTAATAGAAATATTTTACATTAAAAAAAACAGAAGGATAATAACGAATTATTTTAAAAGAATAATAAAAATACAATAAAAGAGTCGCAAATGAAAAAGAAAAGGTCCTTAATAAAGTAGAAATTATAAGAAACAATTCGTGAATTAAGTAATAATTTGAAGATAATTGTATTATTGAATACTTTATTTTTAGTTAAAAGGAAAAAGAGAAAAAAAATATTTTACAAAGCTTCCTAGCTAATAATAACAAAAAATATAACTACATATTATAAAAGATACGACTAACTACTTTGTATATGTTTAATATCAAAGATAACAATAAAGAAAATAACAGTATTGGATTTTGTATTTTAAGTTTCATCACTGATTCTTTAAATAAGATTAATTTTAATGACATATTTTGAAAACATAAGACATTTTTTCCAATTAAAAATATAATTAAAAAAGCTTATAAACACAACAAAAAAATTTGAAGTTTTATATTTAGTTATAATATTAAAGATATGAAGAATGAACTAAAATGTAATTATACATATTATAGGGGTTTATTATAATAAACAGCAACAAAACATGTCATTACTGGAGATATGGACATAGCAAAGGATAAGGTCTTAAGAGACATAGTGAATATGAGTACAGGTTTCAAGATAATGATCTCTAACAATGTACCATTTCATTAAGAAAAATATTTTTATGAGGTTAATAATTTCATTAGTTATCTAGCAATTAAATATAGTTTACCTGCAGTAAAATTCAATAAATATAAGTACTACATTTATAAAGATATTTATGATATAAATTTTAAGACTAAAGACTGATATTAAAACATGACATTAAAACAAATTACAGATTTATAAAAAGATTTTACTATTTGCTATGTAGACAAAGTTCCAAAGTAATTATGCAAATATCACTGTAATTTAATTATTAATAAATATCCAGAAGTGAATAATTCTTATTTAGATTATAATTTCAGTGACCTAGAAATTAATAATAGAAATACTGCTTTATATATAAAAAATAAATAACAAATAAATAAAATGAAATTTTCTCACATCTTTATTACTCCAAAATTTCACAAAAAAACCTTTAAATTTAGAACAGTCCCGATTGATTATAATATTTACATAACAAAAGGTAAATTATTACAAAAATCTTACAAGATATTATCAATAATTTTAATAAAACAGAGATATAATTAAGAATATAAATGACAAAGATTTATTTGCTATACATAGTAATGTTTTTGAAGATCTCTTTAATTCGAAAGACATAGATGATCTATTAATATACTACTAATTATTTATTAGAGTAATATTAATGTTTTATTTCTAATGATAAATTTAATTATTTAGTTAATACCGTACTTAGAGAGAAGTCTATTAAATATAATAATAATTATTTTTATCAAACTTAAGTTATTTGAAAAAGAAAACAGAAGGTAACAGTTTGGTGAATATTTACTAATATTATTATGACCATAGTTATAATGATAGAAAAAAAATTTATTTATAGATATATAGATGATATACTTATTTTGAATTATAAAAAGCCTTCTGAAAATAAACCTAACTTATCTTTTTATCTTACATATTTAAATCTTATTCAAATTAATAATAGTAGATATAAATTACAATATTTAGACATACATTTGAAAATTATAGATAATAAAATTATTATTAATATTTATGACAAGAAAGACAGCTTAAAATTACATATTAAAGTATCTTTTTGGAGTAGCTTTTTACATATTTCTGTTTTTAGAATAATTAAATTTAATTAGAAATAATTTAGTGAGTGTTGTTTTGAACAAAATTACTATGATGAAGAAGAAAAAAAAAGCTTTTCACAAGTTGTATTAATGCCAATTATCCTATTAATTTCATTAATAACATTTAAAAATGATTATATATATATATGAGATATCTTGCCTTACATTTTCTTGTTCCTTTTCTTTAATTTACGAATTGAAATTTGGAATAATCCAATTTTGCCCAACAAGATGCACTGTGAGAGGGTTGGTACCATAGAACATGTTTAACCCTCATTAGCTCATATATATATATATATATACATATATATATATATATATATATATATATATATATATATATATATATAAGCATTTAAATTATTTACTCATGATTATGGGAATAGTTATCATAATTTATACATTTTTATAATTGAATCTGTTTTAACCTTTTTAATAAAACACTTTTAATTAAAAACTTTGACCAGACAGTGACATAATTTTAGATCTTTTTCTTTTCACACATTTTTTTTTTTTTTTTTTTTTTTTTAATTTTAATTATTTGCAGGAATTCTTATCACTGGGGAAATTATTTATAAAATTGGTAGAATTTGTAAATTTAAATTTAAAAAAATTTGTTTCGTAAAATCAATCAAATTGTTTGGCAGTAAAAGCTTTTCAAACAATAAGTACATTTAACATATTGGCAGAATCTCTTAATTACTTCATTTGTGTTTGCTTATGTGATAAAAACTTTTTAATCCTTTTTAGTTAAAATTATTTCACAATGTGTTTAAATTAATAGTTTGTTTTTAATGGATACATTAATTTACTTTAGTTTAAATAAATTTGTTTCCTTTACTTTTTTCTCTTCGGATTTGGTATTTCTGCTTAATTTGTTTTAATACCATTTTGTTATATTGTAATTCTCTGAAGTGTGATGAATCAGATTTATAATACTTTTGAAATATAAATTTGTTTTTATACCACAGATTTTTTTTAAAAAAAAAATTCTCAGTTGAATAGTTATTAATGAACTTTCCTTTCTAACATTTTTACTTGTTAAATATTTTTAATAACAATAACATACTATTTCAGAAATGGATGTGTGAATAAGAAAAAATGTTAAGTTTTCCAATTAAAAATTTATTATATATAAATCATTTTAAGGGAATCAAAATACATTTTGCTTCAAATGTATTTTTTCTTTTTTTTGTAAGTCCATTGCATGGATTGATTCCTCTCTTATTTAAGGTTCAATAGATTCCCTCAAAACTGTTAAACAAAATGTATCTTTACAAATAAAATTGTAATAGATGGCAAGAAAATGCAAAATGAGAAAAAAACTAGGGAAAAAGGAATGGAAAATGACAATGTAAGGTTAATCCAAATGGAGAACTTTAGAAAGAAAATAAGAAAACAAAAATGCAAACAAATCAAATAAAAAATGCATATACATGAAAATGTAAAACATGCTGAAAAAAGGAATGTAGGAATTAATAACATAAATAATTTTTTTAGAAATTTTTAATGGGGTTATTTTGTAAAGCTAGTTTAAAATTGTAACATTTAGATGTAACTGATATAAAATATGTTCGCAAACTGTTACAGTTATTTGACTTGTATCTAAACATAAAACCAATGAATGTTACCTCCACTTTTCAAAACTTACCTAGAAACTGTTGCCATTACTGTACATAAAACCAAGTCAAGCCATAAATGATAGTTAATGAGAGACAATATCACATCTGTCCTGTTTCTGTTTTTCTGATCCCCAAAGTTATTAATTTAGAAAATTTGGCCATCACAAACAATTAGATTAGCATTTTAAAACAAAGTATTAGAACAGAAAAAAAAATCCTGCAAAGTTGTATTATTCCCAAGTGTACACGTCTAACAATAAACTTGTCACTCCTATGACAAGTATATTGCTTCAAACAAATCCACATTTCTGAGACAATATTATTTTGAAAATAATTAATGACCTAAATTAATGTATGAAATGTCAATAATGAACATTTTCATGACAATCAGGTAACATATTGTTTTAAAACTGATAAAAAGATATTTATGACAAATAATAAACCCTCACTATTAATTGTGATAAAAGAGATGACAGCAAGTAAGGATTACAGGACAAAATATATATTTAGTTGCAGATCTACAAATATAACTTAAAATAAATTCATTTAAGTAAATAAAAAAAAAGATGATAAAAATTCATTATATTGACACATTTTTTTTATAACCTTATTTTAGAATACTAGATCTAGATATTATTGCATGTTGCAGGGTACATCTAAAGTGAACCTAATATCATTTTAAAAAAAATTATAGAATAGACAAATAAATGCAACTGTAAATTACAAGAAAATAAACAACAAATATGTATATTTACCTTTAAAAAAAAACCAATAAAATAGTAATCAATGTACGGTTCTTAAACAGTTAATCCATGGAATATTTTAAAATAAAATAATAAGGGGAAACAGTAACATGATTACCAATTTACACTTATGAGCTAAAATACAGTCTTCTAAATGTGGACAAAATCTTCACAGCCTATTAAGTTATTATACGCATTAACAAAGAAAGGATCTAAAAAAATAGACAAGGGTTAAGTGGATAAACTGTTAAATGAATATCCTAAACCTTCAAAAACATGCAAATAAAACTAAATGGATATTGGATTCTGATTTACTTTTTGTCATATCAGATAATGGGTGATTTCTTCTGGGAGTAGAATGCTATTTTTTATCATTTTGAATATTGAAACAGAGAGGATATAGCAAGTTGAAATTTTACTCAGTTTTTAATATAATTAAATAAGCAAATAATGCTGCATTAATTGTTATCCAGCATCTGATCCACAATTTACTTCCTAGAAAGGTTATAGTGTATAATATTAAAAAAAAAACAGGAAACTCTTAAAAAATTTTGCTCATTCTCATCTTATCTAGATAAAATTGGTATCAGTGTTAATGGTTCAAAGGAACTAAATTATGATACTGATGGATTAATTACTTTAAATAACATAAGTAATTGACTTCTAATTAAAAAAAAACTTTCTTGTTGTCAATATCAGATGCAGATGTAGATAAAGCTGCATTACAGACTGAATTAAAGGACATGGTTAAAAACGGATTCCAAAAGTGTTTTGATTATCTTTACAAGTAATTGCAAAAGTATAGTTGCACAAGGGTCTTATTTCTAAGGAGGATGTGTTTCCACATTTTAATTGTTAATATTCTTTAAATTATAGACTCAGTCCAGGAACTTTTGAATCCTACCTCAAATTAAAAATTTATATGGAAGTATTATAATATATTTTCTTCTAACTATTTATCCCTGAATATATTCATAACTAATTATCAGATTGAAGTGAAAGGAACAAACATCATTTGGACCATTTTCTACCAAATTCTACAAAAATATTGGATTCGACTATAACAAAATATTTCCTAAGAAGTTACTTAACTCCTTGACTCTTACAAGGTAATTTTATTACTACTACTAACTACAAATAGTAGTTGTGCAGTTAATGTGTTAAAATCAAAATTTATTTTTCCTTTGAGCTATTAAGTATACCAATTTTGTACAGCTGTAAAGAAAATTGTAAAAGTACTTAAAGGTGTCTTTTTTTACCTTTTCCACAAGGTGTGGCTATTAAGTAACAAGACTGATGCTGTAAATATTTTTTTTTAATTTTATACATATTTTACTTATTATCACCTTCAATACACACCCTTTCTCTATCTCTACACTGTTCCATGTGAATCTTCCATTGTTCGAAACAGTGCTGGAAGTCTTCTTCAGTCAGCTTCTTAAGGACGTGTGCTGTGTGGACGTGTCTCTTTCACAGCTTCAACAGACTCAAATCTTGTTCCTTTTAACCCATTCGCTCCCAGCATATCAAGGGCGATACACTCCGTGAGTGTCTTCTATGGCCCAGGTATCAATAGAGATACGCTCAATGAGAACGTTTTATTTGATTTTTTTAATGTTACTATATGGTGTTACAATACTGCGAAATCTATATAGATAGGTTATTTGGAGTGTTGACCTTGGTGATAAGGGCTTAGATTTCACTTTTGGCTACCAGGAAGGAGGGAGAGTAATTGTGAAAAGCATGTGCTGTGGTGTGGCACGGCACAGCTCTTTAAATGTAATGACATGATTTAAAGGGTGTACTTGCTTTCGGTTTGCATTTTTCTTTCTTGCTTGCTTCTTAGAAGTTTGAAGGAGAATTTATTCACTTCATGGATGTTAGGGCTTTTGGTAGCAGATGTTCTCAGCTGTTCATTTCATTGGGTCGGTTTTTATTTGTAGCGACAGTCATGAAGAAAAGAAAGTATTTATCTGATACCGAGGTTTTTGAAAAAATGAATGAATCTAATAATAATGTTAGCGAAAATAATCCAAATCTGTACATAGACATTAAAAAAAAAAAAAAAAAAAAGGACTAAGATGTGCCCTTTGCTCAAAATCTTGCGTGAAGCATCAAAATAAATATGTAAGACATGTGACGTTGTACTTTGCATTGATTTTTTTTTATAAAAATATACCATACAGCAAAATAAAATTTATCTTTTATATCTATATATTCCATATAATGGTACATCATTACACCATGAAATTTATGTAACATATGTAAATATATTTTGTATTTTCCTAAAAGTATGATTTTTTAGGTATAAAACATTCAATTTTCGATTAAATCTTTTTTTGTTTTGTATATATTAAGTTTCATGCATTTAAAATATATGTAAATACCAGAATATTTTAATAAATAGCCAATTTTAGAGGAATTTTTTTCTCGAATTAGGCTTAATATCTAAAATAGTCTGGACACAGAATAACACTCCGCGATAAGAAGTCGAAGGCTCAGAGAAGCACTTCTTTTTTCTCTCTCCGGTAGCAAAAGGATTAATGCAAATTTCACTCGGGAAACAGAAGTCACATGGTGCAAGATCCAGCAAATAAGGTGGATGGTTTAACACAGGGGCTGCCAAACTTTTTTGAACATCGACCACCAAAATTTTTAAAATTCTCTTATCGATCCCCTCTATAAAAATTATAACAAAAAAAAAAAAAGAAGAAGAAGAAGAAAACTTACCTATTTCTTAAATAAATTAAATCATTTAAGAAACAGATAAGTTTTTGTTTCCTCTTTTGATTTTGACAAAATCAAATTTTTATATAAATCAATAAGAAGGATGTGCTTGATGACACTTAGCTAGATTAGCAATACTTGGTTTAAAAATTTTTAATTTCAGTCTTACTTCGTCTCGGAGCTCCATATTCCATTTATTTCTCTTTGTTAAAATAGAATTAACATGACTAAAGCTAGATTTAATCATACATGAGTTTGGGAATGCAATTAAAAAAAAGGGAAATGCAGTACAAGTTTTGGATATTTTTCCGTAATATCAACATTCTTACAAAATCGACTCCCAGCAAAATTATTAAAAACCATCTTTGCTTCAAGGTCAACTAATAATTCAATGACTACATCTTGCAAATGACGGTCATTATTTTCAACTTGAGTAGAAAGTAGCACGATAGTTCATTCTGGGATATCTATATTTTTAATATCTTCAAAGCATAATTTAAAATCTAAGCTTAATTTTTGGAGATTATTTGTATGTATTCCCAATTCTACGTTGGTTATGTAAATTGCCGTAAATTTCGAAAGTACTGAATATCTTTAAGAATCAATGATTTAAACAAGCTAAATTAAACTTGAAAGCTTAAAATAACTGTTTGTGCTTGAATTAAAGTAATATCTTTTCCTTGGTGGCCTGTTTGAATATCATTGAACTTTGCAAACACATCGGCCAAATAAAAAATATTGTTTTTTTTCCCCTTTGCAATGCGTTACTTAAGACTGGATTAATTTCATTAAAAATTCTGTAACTCTTTAAGAAATTCAACAAGTTTTTGTAAACATGCACCTATTGTATTTCGGTGTGTAATAATAAATGGTTTCATAGTACATTTTCCTAGCAAAGCTTATCAAGCAGTCATGATTTAAGAAGTTGTGCTCTAATTTGGGCCATCTTGTAACAAAATGCAGTAAGAATCATTTCTCATTAATCTGAGAATGAGAACCCATCACAAAACATGCATACTTTAAACAGTAAAAAAGATAAATAATTATTTTAAAAAATATGCAGGAATGAGAAATTAAATAAGCTATAATCTATTATAAAAGCTTTACTTATCATATTGTAATTATAAATGACATTCCAAATGAAAATTGTGCGTACTGCAATGCTGTCAATAAATTTGCAATTGAATAGCTTTAGTATTCATTCATTGACCCCCTAGATCAGTCTAACACTGAGATACTGTAGTTGGCTAGAAACATCTTGACAGACAATGCCATATGACTTATTTTTCCACATTTCGGATCGTTTTTTCCTAATTCCTTCACGGAGTTCATAAAAAATGTGATGGTAGTAATATTAATTAATAGTTTGACCTTTAGGAACCCAGTGAAGGTACACAATCCTATGAATAAAAACAATCATAATTGCTTTCAATTTTGGTTTGCTCATTTATGCTTTTTTGGCTTTTAAGTATAAATGGCTCTTCCAATACAATCATTGGCACTTTGTTTCAAGATCATAAGCAAAAAAACCTGATTTGTCCCAACATTATTATCCTTTCCAATAAGTTTGGGTTATTTTTAATGGAATTCAAAGTGTCAGTATAAATAAACATTTTTGAAGGCTTTTTGTTGTTCAAACGTGAGAATTTTACGCAACATTTTGCATGTTAAAATTCTTTTGTAAAATTTGCCATATAGATTCTTTGTCAATTCCTACAGTCTCAGCAATCACAAATACTTAATCAACAGTCAGATTGAACCAGATTATTGATTTTTTTCAACATTGTTGTCCATGTTTGACATGCAAGGGCGACCCAGTCGTGAATCATGTTGTCCTAAACTTCTTTCAATAAATTATATTGCAGTTTTCCTCAGTTTCATATGAAATTTCACAACTATCTATTGCTCTATTGCTACACTTATCATTTTTCTGGCGAAACAGAAAAATAACTCTAATGCAAATGAAGGCTATGGCTATATGGTTTTATTTATAGAAGCTATAAGCACTGCAATCAAAATAGAAGGTTTCATCCTAAACAGCTATTGGTCGCTGGCATTTGACACATGTGTACTTCTTCTGTAGCAGCTTCAGTCTTGTTATTTAATACCCACACTTCGTATGACTGTAAATGAATTTCTAACTATAACTTGAAAATTAAACAAAATTGAATTAGAAGTTTTAAAAATTAATTTAAAATCAATAAATCTCTTCAACAGCACTTTCTCAAAGAAAAAATCTATATGATTGAAGATTTTTAAATTAGAGGAAAAACAATATATTTTAATATCAGTTGAGAATAGGAGAATAGGAGAAAAAAAAAGATTTAAAAACATTTGTTTCCTATTATAAACAATAGACTTAACAGTTAAGTGGATAGCTATACAACCTACTTGTGTAACACATTTCCTATCACAGATAATAATTACATATATTGAATTTAATTTATTCTACAACTTTAATTTATATGCACATCTGAAATGTAATTAACCAAATTAATCTATATAAAATTCATTGTATTGTACATGTGCATTTACAAAGATAAAATCCTACAATGAGTTTACATAATTTTAAAAATACATTATACATGATAAAGAATTTGTTCTTTTCTCAAAAGTATAAAAACTTGTTACAGTCCCAGTAATTCACATATTGAATTTTAACAACATCTGTATTTGTATATTTTTATTGGTGCAAATAAAGAGTAAAAACTACTTCCTACATTTAGCATTGAGTCAGAAGACTAAACTCACCTTTCTTTTTGAAATTTAATTGTATGCACAATTTCTGGCTGCTTTTGTCTAATATTCCAAAGATGTACACTATCATCAGCACAAACTGTTACCAAAGCCCCCTGGATACAATCAAAAATTAAAATATCATTTATTTCAAAACTTTTGAAAACAGAAAAAAATTGAGTAAAATAATATATTACCTCATTCACCAAAAATAATATTTGAATAACTGCAGAGTCGATGTCATGTTGAACAAATGTATCCACACCTGGTCGACCAAATCTAATACACACTAAGGAAAAAAATAGCAGACAATTTTTCTTTAAGTTCCCCATAATTAATAAACAAGCAATTAAATTTATTAATGTCATAAGTACACAAGATTAAGATTTCAAGATATTAACAATATAATTAACAAAGGATTATAACAATTAATAGTGAACAGTTATGATTAAAATGTTTATAGTACCACTTTAAAATCTTATAGTTACACAGTAGCAAGAAAGTAAAACAAAATATAAAATATTGCAAAATTTCATATTTCTAAAAAGAAAAAAGGGGAGAGAATGAAGAAAACTTAAGTTATATGAAAGGTAAAGAAAGCATTAGAAAGGATACAATCTAAGGGAGCCATTTTTTGTTGCTAAAGCTAATATGCGCTGAACAGGATCAAATGCTATTGCTGTAGGTTGAAAGGGAAAACCATGACGAACAGTCTGAAAAGAAAAGAAAATTTAACTTTCAGATTTGGTGTTAGTTATACAGTTTCAAGACAGGTACAACCAGAATACTACACTAAAAAATATCTAATTAGTTTCCAAAATAACAAATTAATGCAACATAACATTTGTCACAGGTAAAATTTTTATTATTTTTTGTCAGCTTTCAATAAATAAAAATGTTATCAATAAGGATACAATTATTAAGCAAAAATGGAATTCATTATTTTCAACGCTACACATAAAAATTATTAGATGCTTCACAGTAAAGAAAACAAATATACATATTTTAAACATTTCATTTTAAGAATTCAAGACTGATAAGCAGTAGCCAATAATAAAATGATTAAAATATGTCATTAATACTGATATACTCATAGATAGAAAGGGAGTCATATTGCAGCGATACTCGTCTCCTGCTAATTGCGCAAGAGCTAGAATTGGCTCTTGCGCTATAAACCTATATACATTCACTCACCACTTCCTATTAACTATGTCTGCATGTTACTATTGTCAACAGAAGAAGTCCATCTGTGAGTCATATTTATTCTACAGAACTTATACAGGGAAGCTTAAGCTGAAGCAACGTGCATCCTCTTCATATATATACCTCTCATAAAGCTGTAAATTGGAGATAAATTTTCATCTTCCTGCTGTCCTGTTTTGCATCCTATTATCCCATTTATAATTAATTTATGTTACTCCAGAGTAAATTCTAATATTTTTATTGTTCCAGTTTTTAATACTAATATCAGTACTTCGATAATGAAGTTCTTCATATCAAATTGATAATCCTGGAGATGAGATTAAATTCTGTAGTCTTTATTTGACTTCCATTCTACGTACCAATATAAACTACTCAATTTCAAAATCTGTTTTCTTAAATGAGAGAAATGATTAGAATATAGCAGTCATATTACAAGATGTCTGTAAATAAAGTATAGAATTTCAGGATGATATTAAAGAAAAATATGACAAAATGTTTTGAAGAAAAAAATGGCTAATATTTTTAAGTGTGTTAAATTACATATTATATGATACAAGATGCTGGTTGTCTTATGTAATGAGAAAACATCACAAAACTTCAAATACAGAAAATATGCTTTTTCTGATGCAAAGTTTTATGTGCATTGTTTTTTTTTCTGAACTAAAATCTTAACAATAAAACATTAAGTATTGAACAGTAAATTTAATAAATAGAGATCATATTTATGCATCTATTCTAGAGCTAAAACAATGTACTCTAATAGTTTTCCTTTTTGTTATATTTGATATATAAGAAAAACTAGACTGTCAATACTAGACCTTAAATCAAATGCTCAGTAGAGAAAGTTATTCATTCTAATTATTGATTTCATCCACAATGCAGTGTATTTAACTTCTAAAAATACAAAATTAAATTCCTTTTAAAAAGTAGAACTTGCCTATTTAAAGGATTGCCTACATTGCCCATTTAAGGTATAAGAATAAACTAGCACACAAATATAAAGAACTAAACTTACTGCTCTAATTCATGCATGAACTTTACTATCTTCAAAAATTTTAAAGAATAAATGAAATCCTATATAATAATAACATAAAAATATCATGGACACAAAATCATTCAGAAGCAATACATTAACAATTTTCTCACACTTTAACCATTGATTTTCAAAAACAAATCAACAATTTGTTTTTCATATCTATTAATGCAGTGCATAAGAAAAAACCTTTACATAAAGAGTTTAACTGTAAAATGCAAAAAGAGTTTAACAGCTTAATCAAAAACATGACATTCTAATCCAACTTGAATTTTTAATAAAGATTAGAATAATTTCAAATTATTAAGCATTCACTTTCTTTTTTTTAATGTATTTGTTTCCAGTAATTATCAAACGTGCTTAGAGTTAGACCAAAACCTTATGTTGAAAAAATCTTCAACTGTTAAGCATTAGAATGTTGCATCTGACATATCTTGTGGTATGACAAAACACGAGAAAACAACTAATAATACCAGAATAAAACATAATTAAAGTGTAGAATTCATAACCTCTAATCAATGTCATAGAATGAATTCAACTGGTCAAGTTATAAAAGTCAAATTAATATTAAAAAAATTACAATATTACACTCCATAGTCCACATGGTCAAGATAAAACTTACAGAAGTAGAAATACAGTTTTATTTGTTTGGTTTTATTAACATTGCACTAGGAGCAACACTGGTTATCGGCAACGAACCTCATAATTTTGAACCTCGATCAAGTGACGAGGACGACACCGGAGCTGACATCCCTTATCCTAAATTCCACACCCCACCAACAGGAGGACTTTGGACCCCGACAGAAAAGTAGGATTTCCAATGAATGTTAGTAGCAACTATGAAAATTATGACAATTTTAGAGTATTTGCTGAAAGTATTTTTTTTAAAAAAGATAATAATTATTCCCTATAAAAAACAAAATAATCTTAAATTATAAGGCAGTCTTGTATTGATAGGTTTAGATAGTGCCTACAATAAGGCTTAATGCAAATGTTTTGCAGTATTTACAGTAGAACCTAATTAAGTGGGACTCCTTTAATGGAAATCTCCAGATCAGTCAGCACAAAGAATTTTTTTTAAAAACCTGAGAAGTGATCTATAAATTTACATAATAACATTTATTAGTAAATCCACATATTTTGAAAAATTGTTTTTCTTGCCAAAATCTAAAAGTTAAAAATATATGAAAGGTAAGGGGAGGGGAGACAGGATTTTACATATATTTTGTACAAAGCCAACAAAACATTAGTTGCACCATTTATCACCTATGACAAATGGAACATTAGAGAATATCTAATAAAACAACTTTAAGTACATTCCTGTTGTTCACCACATAGATGTATTCATCTCCTTCAATATGATTCATAATTGATTTGTTTAGAATTAAAATGATTTTCTGTTATGTTTCATTTCATTTTATTTTTTCCCAATTCTCCGGTTAACCTAGATTTTCAATATCTAGTATTGGTTCTAGTCTTAATAAATCTGACTAAACAAGGTTTTACTACTCAACAAATTTTCAAAACAGGCTGAAACGAAAGACAGTCAACATAATTTTTCTCTTTCCAATTGAAAATTAGCATCATTAATATTCTTCAATATTCCCTGAAAATTCATCACATTCTTTAAATTTTTATAAATTTAAATTAAAATATCAAGACGGTTAAAAGTAACTTAATTAACCCGCGGGAAAGCGTGTGGGATGTATTATACCCCACCTCTACAAAAAAGTTGAATAATCAGAACTTGTGAAACTAAAATTCTTTAACGCATTCAGTAGCTGAGTTTCTAGTAGTGTTTGACATTCAGAATTGGATTTCCACTGCACATATGTTCTAGAAAAAGATTTATTGGTATTTTATTGCAACTGGGGTGCGACCCCCCCCCCCCCCATGACTGTCAGCGTAAGTGTTTTTCTGAAGGAATATTTATTTGAGAAATTTATTTCTTAAGTGTAACACTGAATACTTCTACTTGCAAGTGATTTTTAAACTTTAAATTGTTTGAAATTATATGTTTAAAGATTTCTAAGTGCATTATGGCAAAAAGAATGAGTCCCTATGAATTGGTGATGCAAAATTTATCAGCAACAGTTGAAAGTGATGAAGATTGCATTTTGGAATTTGAGGATGATACTGATAATGAAATAATTAGCAAACATAACACAGATACAGAAGATAATGATGAATTGGATCATGATGATTCTAAAGATGATGATAATTCCGAGGATTTTGTTGGAAAATATGGAAAAACAGTGTGGAAAAAAAGAAATGTAGACAAAATGTTCGAGTTCATTCACATAATATTATGATTCATCTTCCAGGACCTGTAAGAGAAGTCAGAAATGTTACTGATCCGCTTAGTAGTTGGAATATTCTTATTGATAATACATTATTATCAATTATTGTAGAATGTACGAATTTATATATTTCTGAGATAGCTTTACATCATAAAAGGGAAAGAAATGCAAAACCTACGGACATGGTCGAGATGAAAGCAGTTATAGGACTTTTATATTTATGAGGCTTTCACATGTCCTTGCACCTTAATGTAAAGGATCTTTGAATTACTAACGGTATAGGAATTGAAATTTTTCCAACAACTATGTCCTATAAGTGATTTTTATTTCTTTTACGTTGCATGCGTTTTGATAAATTACTAGACATGCCACAGAGAAGAAGCTTGCATAAAATAGCTGCAATCAGAGATTTCTTTGAAAAATTTATTTCGAATTGCAAAAATTCCTATAGCTTAGGTGAGTATGTCACTATTGATGAGAAACTTGAACCCTTTCGGGGCTGAAGTGGGTTCCGGCAGTATATGCCGAATAAACCAGCAAAGTATGGAATCAAGATTTTTGCACTGGTAGACTCAAAAACTTTTTATACTTCTAATATGGAAATATACTGTGGTACACAGCTGGATGGTCCCTTCAAGGTCAGTAACAGTCCATCACACGTTGTGAAAAGACTAATCCAACCACTGTATAAATCTGGAAGGAATTTTACTGCAGATAACTTGTATATGAGTTACCCTCTAGCTGTGGATCTTCTAACAGAAAAGCTTACAATAGTAGGAACAATGCGGAAAAACAAAAGGGAAATTCCTCCTGCTTTTGTTACTTCTTAAGGAAAGGAAATGTTTTCTACACTATTTGGTTTCGAAAAAGATAAAACATTAATTTCTTATATACCTAAAAAAGGAAAAACTGTTCTGCTTTCAACATTTCATAATGAGGATGCTATAGATGATACAATTGGAGAAAAGAAAAGTCAGAAATTATATCTTTTTATAATATGAATAAGGGAGTAGTGGATACTGTAAATGAAAAGAATTATTCAAATGCCACAATAACAAGGATGTGACCAATGGTAATTTTCTTTTCTGCACTGAATGTAGCTGCAATAAATGCTCAAATTAAATTACTTTCAACTTCTAATCCACCAACCAGATATAGAAGCAGACGTCTGTTTTTGAAGGACTTAGAATTACAACTAATACAAAAACGTATTGAACAATGATCAGAGATTAATACTTTACTGATAAGTTTATGTGCTGCATGCAAAAGAAGAGCAAAAGTTTTCACGAATAATTCAAACAAATCTATGAAATTCGAAACAACTAAATATAAAAGATGCGATGAATGCCCTCGAGCCAAGGACAGAAAAACACGAATGTGATGTTCGAAATGAGAAAATTATCTGTGCCAAGAACACATAAATATATCTTGTTCAAAGTGTAAATAAATAACATAAGCATTGTATATTAGAAATGCCATAAAACATATAGGTATGATGTTTATTTTGCTTTTATTTTCATTTATCTTAATTTCAATGCTCTATAACTTTATTTTTGAAATAAATTTTTTGTAACTCAAGTTTTGTTCACGTATTATCAATGAAAAACAGCTACAAAAGTAAATAAAACTATTTTTATTGCATTTTAAATACTGGGGTAAATGACACCTCATGTGTCAGCTCCAGTAACATTTCATGACGTGCTTTCGCCTGGTTAAAAATATCAATTTGGTCAGATAATCTAAATGCAAAATTTAGGCAAAGAAAAATTATGAAATTTTTTCTCTGAAAAAGGTTTTTCTATCAAAGAAAAAATTTCATTATTTTGTAAAATTTTACAAACCAATATACAATTGCAGGAAAAACGAAATATTTCTACTTCATATGATTCTCAAAATATTTTAAGCACAGATAAGGGGAGGGAAAATCCTTTGTGATCCTACAAAAGAAACTTCCCACAACTATCCACATTATTTTTCTTTTTTTAAGTAAATTCAAATTCAGATAGCATGCATTAATTAATTCAAGCAGTATTGATATGTTATTTCATTAAATAAGAAAATAAATATTAAATTCATTGGAATCAAACAAATCAATTTTTTTTATTAATTTTAACCAATTTTTTTTAAAAAAATGCAGATAAAAATGGAAAAATATTTTCTTTTGTCAATAATTGGAAGAGTAAAACAAAACTTACTTTTAATTTTTTCAAAAATTAATACATCATATCTTTTATGTTATTTATGGCATTTTCCTAAAACTAGAGGACGAAAAGGAAAAATCTGCTCTGAATGCTGACTTAAATAATGAAGGTGCAGAGCTAGTTAAATATTGTGCAGAGCTAATGGGTAACAAATTAGAGCAGGTACCAAATGAATTCCTGCTCTAATGCATGTTCTAGACGTAATTTAACTTAGTTTCTTCCCCGATGATTTCATGCAATACCCTAGTTCAAACAAAATTAAAATCATTCTATTTAGTATTAGTTTTATCAGAAAATTACCTATCTCCCACTTCACCTATCACATTATACTAATTCGGTAATAAGAACTATATTTCTTTGAAAGTTTAAAAAAATAATAAAGGATTCACTAGAGATAACATTATAAAACAAATTAAAATAAGAATTTTTGCAAGTAAACTTAGAATAAGAAAACCAAAAATGAAAGTTCCCCTTCACAGCTTTGATATCAATTTATATCACACACATTCACAAAATTAAAATTTTTAAAAATGACATATACATACATGAGTGAGTAAATAACTTTTCAAATTTATCAAAAAATTTCTCTTCACAAAATTAATACATGCTAATACCATTTAGTACAAAAAAAATTATTAGTGTGTGCAAAATGTATACATACTTTTTTAAATTAATAAGGGCAAATACAAAACAAACACAACATAGCATATTTTTCTGACACCTGTATAAATTATTTAAAGGGGGGGAAGGAACAACCTCTATCATTAAACTTATTACAAACAGTATACCAACCTCTCATCAGTTGCAGTAATCAAATTATCTCACAATAAATAATGTTGAATGTTAAACACATAACAAGCAGGAAGGAGGGTATTTGTCTTTTCAAACATTGTAATATTAATATATAAAATTCTTGTTCAAGAAATAGAATTCAAAGATTAATCAAAATATCACATTAACATTAAACTCGTTAAAATTGAAATTTTGATAGTCAGAACAATCGAAAAAAATTAGCTTAATAAGAATTTTATATTAAACTTAAGATCAAAGTGTAGAATGTGATAGACCTTCTGAGATATGGGGGGGGGAGTAATACTATTCCTTGAATGATGTTATCTCCATATTATAAACAGAACTAAAAACTGAAAAAAGATGTTAGGTAATAAAAGAACTTGAAAACTTTATTTAATGATGCACTAAAACTGCAGAATATACTACGAATAAAAGACCTCATAGTTTTGAATTAAAATCATAAACAAAGGCCACCATCTCATCTGGTAATTTATTCTCTCAACTCTTATACGCTAACTTTGAAGCCAAGTTTGATTTAACAAGTAACAGCTCTAATTATTTAACACAACAAATTTCAAAGAAACTGAATCTTCTGGGTCATTTACCTGTAAATCTACCACTCAGCTATTACAGCCCTATCCCCAAAAAAGACTGGCTATCAAATCAATTATGTATTCAATATTGTAATGGATACACAAATGAGAAATAAAGGTGAACTAAACTCAGATTTTAGATATTATATTAATTTAATATTGAATAAAGTTCAAATATGAAATAAAAATTAAAAACTGTATTAGCCATAAATACAGTTAATTTTACTTTATAAAAAAATAGAATAATCATAGAAAGTTATTCATGTAAAAGAGAGAGAGAGGGAAAAGCAAAAAATATTTTGTTTTATTATTTTTTGTTAAAAGTCTCTAGAAAACTTTAGTTTAGAAAAATAATTCATAAAGAATAATTACAAAAACAAAGAACAAAATAATATGAAATATTAAAATAAATAAAAATTGTTTTAGGATACTAAGATTATTATGTTAAATTTACTTTTATTATACAAAGAACAAAAGTAATTTTTAAAGCACATTACTACTTTTATCTTCTGTGTGGTTTCTTATGATCCTAAAAAAATATAATAATTTCTATAAAAAAAAAAAGTAAACATTTATAATAGAATTTATAGGTAATGCCTAAAGAAGGCACTACAAAATGAAAACTTATTCAAAAGACAGATTTACACATGAAAGTTTTAAGGGGGTATACCCTTACAATTTAAACATCTGTTCCTATATATATTAACCAAATACAATACAATCATGAATAGTTATGCATTTTTTAATAAAAATATTTTTTTTCTGAAGTTACATCATTTCTATCCTCACTTTTTTCATACAACTTTATATTCCATCCTTTTAGTAAATCTAAAATAAATCTAATAATTGTATTGAGAAAAATTAAATCAGCCATTTGAAATGGACAAAACCTACAGTGTTAATATAATAATTTCAGAATTTCAAATTAAGAGATATTAGGAATAATATTAACACAAGATTAAGAATCTTATGTTACGAATGAATCTCATAAACTTTACAAGAATTTTAGCACATATATTACAAACTTAATTATTGAGGAACATATAAAAGACCTTCATTAAAGTTCAATCCAAGTCTAAAAAAGAATAGAATAATAAAATTTAGAAAAAGTATAAATCTGTAAAAAAGTTTTTTTGAAAAAAGGTAGAAGTTCAATAAAAAGTCGAGATTTAATTTTAAAAAAAAGTAAAAGCAAAAGCAAAACTGTGGGAGGGGCAGGTTTACCATATGAATTTAAATCTTTAAACGAACAATTTTTTTTTCTTCTTGATCACATATATAACGTAAAAAAATAGTATTTAAACATTCCATAACAATTAGCAAACTGATAAACAAAAAGTTCACAAGAGCAATCAGAGTTCATTGATCTGAGAGACAGGCATTAAATAAGCCACATCTTAAAACTTGTGGAGAAAAGTTTAGTCATTTGGTTCCATGTTAATTTTTGAAAATAATCAGTCAAATTTTCACTTTATTAATTATACAAAAATTCGATTTTTTTTTTTTTTTTTAATGTACAACTAACTGTTATGGAAACCTATGGGAAGTCTGAAAGCCTAGTTCATAAGCAAAAATCTCCTGGGTATAATAACTATTCCTCAGGAAATAGGTGAGCAAAATAAAATTGTATTTTATATAATAAGAGAGCAAAATGTAATTAATATTCCAAAATGCTTCCAACTTATTCTGCTATAAAATTAAAATATTAAACATATTAAATCCACACAGATTAATCCAAATTTATATTTCTAAATATTTAGACTTAACAGAGAAAACGTAATTAAAAAATAATTTTGTTTAATCTTCCAATATAAAATATACTGTCTACAATCAAATTGCATGGTGTTCACTGAATTGAATTCAAACAAACTACTTTTAGTTCTTGACTCTTAAATTTATACCTGGTTCTCAGAAACAACTATTTTTTTTCACTACTCTTTAGGGTAAATGCTTAATTTTAAAAATGCACATTGCATTATACTCCTTTCACATCACAGCAAAGTAAAAAAAGAGCATACTTTTTCACATATTTTTAGTCGGAAATATAAAAATTGGAAAGCCATTGGACTACTCACTAAGAAAATATTCTGAACATTAACATTATTAGTGTCTTGACAAATTAATATTGCATAATGCATTATTACATGATACAATTTACAACAAATAACAGAAAGATGATATTGAGTCACCAAATAATACATAATATGAGATTGAAGTTTAATTAATTTAAACATTACCTTGAGGATTCGAAAGAGTTCCAGTTGCAAATTTTCGTCGGCAGCACAGTCTGATCTCTGGCTGACAGAAGAACGAAAACCATCGAGCACTCCTTTGAAAAAGCCGCTTGTTCTCTTTGAATCCTGTCTAGGCATACTAAATTGAGCATTTATTCAAATTTATCAAAAAAAAGTCATTTTTTAAAATTATTGCAAAGAATTTCTCAAAACGAACACACACACACAAGTACGTTACACGACACCCAATTATTTACAAACCGTCATAAGCCGAAAAATCAAAACAAAATAGGTGATTGCCATTTTGTGTTTACGAAGCTAAATAACCCGGAAGTGTTAAAGTAATTGAGAATCGAAAAGAGAGAGAGACAGTTAACCGACGATCAAAAAGTTAAGAAGCTCTCGGCAACGACCTAGAATAATTGGATAAAATAAAATTTGCAGTTAAATTTTACCTCATTTTTATTTAATTTAATACGTGACTACGAGCATTATAGGTGCTCCTTGAATAATCAAATACTATCTAGGATTAATTTGAATGAAAAAATTCGATAATTTATTAACTACGTAGCATATTTTTGATTAATATTTTATGCTTTTTCAAGTATTCTTAAGACTTGAAATGAAAGCTCTAATAAATATGTAAAGTGAGTTAATATTTTTTTAAATATTTGTATTTCATAATTTATTTATTTATTTTGCATCTCTTTGTATTATCGGTTGTAATATTAATACACGTGAAGTGTTATTTTTGGAAAATCTAGATTTTTCTATGAAGTTTTTTAGCTTTATATATATATATATATATATATATATATATATATATATTTTTTTTTTATAAAAAAAAATTTTTTTTTTTGTTTTTTGGTGGGCTTTCCTTTTTTTTTTTTTTGTCTTGGATTTAAATTTTCAGAATATTTTTCAATTTGTATTTTTGGTGTAATAACTATTTTTAATAACATATATTTTGTTGATGGGAATAGCTAAGCCTATAATTCTAGAATAACACAGATTAATAGTCTAAAACCAGTTAGAACATTAAATATATAACTCTCGATTTTTCAGAAATATTTTTAAGGTCTTTTTAAGGTGTGTGCGTGTCTCTGTATGCGTATGTCTGTTGTCCTACCAAAATTCTTTATTTGCTTTATTTTTTAACTTTCTATTATTTTATCTTAATAATCTATTTTAGTACTCCACTCAAATTAATCTCCCCACCAATGCTTCACATTGTAACTGTAAATGTTGTTTTTAAATTACGGGGAACCGCGATGAAGGGCTAAACATTTAGAGCCTCAAGCAAATAAATGCTGAAGCAATCTTTTCCACTCATCCGTAAACCCCACTAAAAAATAAAAAATATATAAAGTAAAGAAAACAAGAGAAATTTGGCTTCACTCACTTTGGCTGAAAAGAAGATAAAAAAATATAAGCGCTTGGCCGTCTCAGATCATTCAGACAATGATTCTAAATCTATGTATTCCACTCCTTTTTCGTCTGGAGGTGAGAGTGAAAGCGAAATAGGTGAAAACAGGAGATTCCCCCACAAGTGCATGCACTCTCAAATACAAATTAACATCAAAGTGGGTCGGAAGATGAAGAAGGATTTATTGTTGTTAACAGAAAAAAAAAGGTTCCGCCAATCTTCAATGATGAGCAGTTAAACACTCCGGAGCTGTTGAAGAAATTAAGTGACCGTCATTAAAGTGCTATAAAGGATTGTTAGCAGAAAACCTAAAGTTTTCCCAACCACATCAATAAACACAGGATAATTCAAAATTTTGTATAAGTTAAGAAACTAAAATCTCATACTTTTGAAATACAACATCAAAAAACGCTTAACTTCATCATTAGAGATCTTCCCGCTGATTGTGATATAGAAGAATTAATTAATGAAATACAATTGCATGAATTCCATTCTGATAATGTATCTGTCTTGCTCAATAGGTGCAACAATACAAACATACCTCTCTTCCTCGTTGTTCTCAGGAAAAGTCATTTTTATTATTGACAACATTGGATATTTTAGAGTGAAGATTGCGGCTCTTAAAAAGAACTCAATGTCAGCGCAATATTACAGATGCCAGGTCTTTCACCATCGTAGACGCTTCTGTAACAGGACTCCCAAATGCCTAATGTGTGCCGGTAACCATCTCATTTGAGATCGTTAGAAAACCTTGCAAACTCTACTAAAGTGCGCTCTTTGTGGAGGTCCACACACAACCAGCTTCTCCGGTTGTTCAAAAAATCATATAAATGCAAAATAAGCTGAACAACCTACAATTAATGTTTGGGAGGAGAGGAAGAAGCAGCATCTATAATCCAAAAAGGTACTCCACAATTACTTCTCTTAGCTCAGCAGCAAAATCCAATCCACCACGCCATCTCATACAATTCTGCTATAATTGACACTATGTCACAATTGTTAAATCAAATCGGCACCATTGTACAAATTTTCCAAAGCCTGCTGACTAACCTTAAATAATGTTTAATGCACTAAATTTTGGTGGCCCGACACTTCGTGTTTTTTATCGTTTCTGCCTCAATTGTGATAAGTGAATTTTAAAAAATAGACTGGCAATATATGATGAAAGAAGCACAATCCATTTCAGATAACTGGTAACCTTAAAAATAAATAAATAATAAATAAATGAACAGAATTAAAACAGGTAATTCCATTAATACAATCTCTAGGAAAATTAGGAAGAATGTAAGGAAAATTAAAATAAAAATTAGCTCATTCCCATCTTGGTGAAATGGCAATAATTTCTATCACCTTAAAAAGATCTTTTCGAAAGAGAACCATTCACGACACTTAACCACAACTCTGAATAAAATGCAAGAAATATGCGAGCCAACTTCGATACCACAAAAGCTTGCAAAAATATTGTATTGGGATAAAATGTGCAATACAGTACGTAATCCAAGGACTTTCTTCGATATCCTTAAGAAAATTTCTACTACTCATAATCCAGAGCCAACAGTAAATTTCCTTCAACTTTGCAATAGATTTATTACACAGCCTCAAAAGCAGGTCAACATATTTGAGAATTATTTTGTATCCAATAATATCTGTTTTTCTTTAGAATTTCTTAGCATTGAATGTAATATACTTAAAAACCGCTTCGTATCTCTGAATTAAATAGAGCAATTTCAGTTTCCAAAAATAGAAAAACTTAAAATTAAAGCGAACGTACCACCTCCTAGTGAGTCATGTAAATGTTGTGTTTGATTGTGTGTGTGCGAGCAGAGCAAAAGATTGGCTCCTCATCAGTGCGTCTGACTGATGATGAGTCAGACGGAATTGTTTGCGGGAGCAGAGACAAGACACTGATTCAGTACGTTGGTTTACCCACCCTTCCCCCTTAACAACTGATCGATCGATACTTTCCTCTCTCTTCCAACCGCTCGCTAGAAAACTCCTAGCCTGAGTGAGTGATGTTTCTTTCCAACATCGTCTACTTAATGGCAAGCTGCGAAAGTTAACCTCGTCACTAACTGTCATGTTAGTTAGTTGTAGTGTTTTCTAAAGCAAACTGGCACACTAACATGTATTTAGATAAACCCTCCAAGAATTTACTTTTTTGTGTAAAGCTGTTCCTAAAGCGATCTACTTAAGCACAGCTAACGGTCTCGAAAAAATTTCTCTTTTCTTTCATAGTATCTTCGAATAAACAAAATGCATGTATTCTTTCCACCTTTTAAGACGCAAGTGGTCGGCATCATCTCTATGGAGAAGATATTTCTATTACTTAGAGCGGTGTCTTCGTCTTTTAGAGAAAACTCGGTGATTACACGTTCACAGAAGTTAAGTGAACCTAGGCGAATCTTGTATGAAGGGCCATTACGTCATTTAGGGTTCAAATCGCCCACTTGAAAATTGTTCACCCGATCCAATGAATCTCAGTAAAGCTACAAACAAATAAATGGTAAAAAATAACGCTTGAAAAAATTGGCGTGTAAAATGTTGAAAAATATTTGTTTACATTAAACAAAATAATTTTTTTTCAGTCATTTTTAAAAATTTAAGAAAACCTTTTTCGATTTTGGTATCGTGATTTGAGCCAGGAAATACACCCTTCAGTCCTTTTTGAATATGAGATAAAAAAAAAAAAAAAAAAAAAAAACAAGCAAAATTGTAAGTTTTAAAAAAAATAATGCTTAATGCATAGTCAATTTCTCTAGACTCATACAATCTGTCTCTGGTGCTTCTAGAAATATCTCGCATAGCGTTTCCCCACGGCTGTGATTAGTGATATTGTAAGATGACCAACTATTTACAATAAAAAGAATACCAATGGTATATCATTATTTACAATAAGTTGATTGCTGGGAAAATAAAAACTGAGCTTTCTTCATCCAATAACATTTTTAATTTGAAATAGCATAGAGGGCTTTTCATATTTTAATTGATATAAATTTTAATCCTTAAGTTTATGGTTTTCTGTTGAATGAGTTTTTTCGGTGTAAGTGTAAATTTTCTTTGCATAGCGCATTCACTTCAAAACAACTTACATTAAGCGAAAATGCCTTCTTTACAATAGCATTTGTGCCAAGGCAACATAGTGCACATTCATACAATAGTTTTAAATTTTAATTGGGAACATATTGTTTTTCAAAAAAAAAAAAA
The DNA here is from genome assembly GCA_019974015.1 of Nephila pilipes. NCBI lineage: Eukaryota > Metazoa > Arthropoda > Arachnida > Araneae > Nephilidae > Nephila > Nephila pilipes. The sequence continues at coordinate 576,806 of BMAW01008231.1, read as the reverse complement.
AAGATACGAAAATATTTCTTAACCACCTTCTATCCTCGATTAATTTTTCATCTTTCCGTTTCTTTAGTGCTTTATCTTCGAAATACATATTCATATTTATGTTTAAGTGGGAAATTGTCATCAATAACTAAATCTTTCAATTCAAGCAATACAAATTCGACTGTGAGAGAAACTTCGTCCCATTTAACCCTTTCAAGGGTGGAGGTATATTTTTATAACACATATTTAGCGTGTTAAAAATCTTAGTAAAGTACGCTTTTCCCCCACATTTATCATCACATAGTAACTTATAGTTTTATTTACTTAAATTAGATGACAGAACCATGCAGAATAATTATTAAAATTATTGCTATGATTCTAATGACAGCTCCTAACAAGTAGTTGTTCTATGCTTCACAGAGATCTTTCTGGAATGAATTGAAAATTTTAAATTCATGAGCTACCCAATCTTCATGTTTGAAACTTTATGTAAATACTACTAATTACTCAAAACAAAATATATAAAGTATTGGTTTCATACACTAAATAAAGTGGTATCATAATTATACCACCGCTACTCTAGAGCACACAGGGGGTTAGTGAACAACAGATGGCATCACTGAAATTTTTAATTCCGACTGATATGTGACGGTTCGCTTTGTTTCAGTGAAAAATAGAAGTCATAAATATCTTCTCGAGTTCCAGTGTAGCAAAAATCAGAATTATTTTCCTAAAAAAAGAAATTTAAAACAGGAATAGAAATTTATCAATGCGGTGCATTCCATCCAAAAAAAGGGCAAGGGTAAAAAAGGATATCTGAAAACCAAAACTATTGCAAAAAAAATTCCAAAAACAGCCTTTCAAGGAAACTAAAACAGAACTGGATGGAGACAGTAGATTAGGAACTTGTCGTCTTTGATAGACATGAGACATGTTAACGATCATGGATATAAAGTGTTAGTATAAGATAAAAATAGATGATAAGCTACCGACAAAAGAGGGGCGAGAATAGGAACTCATTGCCTCTAGCGGTAGACTTTATCAATGGGTCTAAGTAAACTGATGTACGAATCATTGACAATTGGTATTACAAACGGTATAATACAACAAAGAGTTACTCGCTTCATAAGAAGAACAGAGTCCACGGCGTTTGGACGCCAACATCCTGCAAATAATTCAGAGTAAGGAGGGCTGGCCTTTTTTTGTTTTGTTTGACACGTCTGTTCATTATATGTGGGAGGGTATGTTCTGAATAGGTTCAATTACCGTGGTCGGCTAGTTTTTGAACTTTTACAGAGACCATACAACGAACAGAATTTTAGGTTTATCTAGAGTTCATTTAATTCATGTTTTCGGTTAATATTTCAGAAAAACTCCAAATGTTATTTTAAGTAACTTTATAATCTAGTTTTTACTATTTATATATATATATATTTATATATATATATATATATATACTATATATATATATATACATATATATAATCTAAATATTTTAAAAAGAATGCTATACGAGAGTTTCAGTTGAGAAAAGAACTTGCTTTATTTGAAGAGCTCCCTTCTGATGGATCAGAGTTCAGATCTTCAGAAACAAGTAGGGGAAAAAAATTTCTCTTCATTCTGTGCGGTAAAAAATATGCCTTATTTTTAATTAATTTGTTCATGTATTTCAACTAAAATTGTCTTATTAAGTTTATGATATAGTTTTAGCATCAAACTATGAAAATTATATATGTATAAAAAAAAGCTATACTTAAATTAATTGACATATTTTTGCACAAATTATCACTCTTAGAAATAAAAATACAACATTATAAAGTTCTAATTTTTTTCAAAAGTATTTTGTGATCCTGGCATTAGCCAAATTAATTAAAATAAAGTTTTTTAATGAAAGTATTTATTATTTCTTCGAAGGGATACGAAACAGAGAGTGTACAAATAAGATGTCTTAGAGGGGCGGTGGTATATCAAATATACCGGGTCTTAAAAACCCCGGGAAATAAATAAAAATTAATTTTACGGCTTGATATTGTGTAATTTTAATATTATTAGCGCATATCAAATAAAATTTTGGAAAAATTTAATGTTTTTTATACCGCCCCTCAAAGGGTTAATTTTGTCTTTTAGTTCAGTAAAGTTAAATTGACAATCTAGTAACACAATTAAATGAAAGTAAGGATTGCTCCGAATCTCTCAACAGAAGATTCCAAATGTTCAGAAATCTTCATGAAAAGGAGCAAGAAGATGTGACAAAACAGGAAAAATAATTGGCTCAAAGCTATCCCTCAAAAAATTGATTAAGAACAGTTTGTGCAAGTGTTCAGTGTGCAACATTTCAGAATGTATATGAAGGTGGAAAAAATAACAACAAGAGGAATCTCTTCGTACATCCAGCCAAACAAGTTGGAAAGTACTTTCCTAAATTTAGAATTCTCAATAAGAATTTACTAGACTTTTCTTGTGACAAACTGTACAACAGAGAAAAGCTTTTCAACTCTTAAGAGAATGAAGACTGAAATGAGTTCTACTATGGAAAATGAAAAACTTAACAGTTTGATGCTGCTAAGCACTAAAAATGATATAACAATAGAAATTGATTACAATGATGTCATTAATGATTTTGCAATGATATAAGCTCGAAGAAAGCACTTGTTGTACAAGTACAAAGACAGTGACTCAATAAAGAATAAGAATGTCTAAAAGTAAAAGATAGTAAAGCAATAAGCAATTAAAAAGATTACTAACAAGTTGAATAATGTATACTCTATACTATAATTTCAAACGATTTCCTAAATTTACTTTACTAATTTACAAAAAGGTGGGTGGGTGGTCCGTGATGCTGTAAGGTAAAAAATGAACAGGAGTAAACAAACCATGCCATTATCCTTTCCTTATTGGTGCTGGTTGCCAGTCTAGGACACAGTAGGTCCATAGGTGATGAATAATGGAAAGACTTTCAAAGATCAAAAACAAAGTAAAAGAATAAGAGAGTTAAGGGAAAGTCCCTCCCGAACCAAAACTGGCAAGGTAAAAATGGAAGGAAGAGGGTGCTCTGGAAATAGTGGGAGAGGCGTAACAATTTGAAGTGTCTAGGGCAGGGGTGGCGAACCTTTATATATCAACGTGCCATTTTTTCTTAAAAAATGTTTCATGAAGTCATAGACGTGCCGTCAAATAATTTTGACTTCACAATTAATGGGAAAATAATAATACTAAATACTATCAACTCAAAACTCTTCATGAAATAAAAAAAAAAATGCAATGTCTCAGTTATACGCGTAATTCAAATTACAGTAACATTAATGTGACTTCTGTTGTTGCAGATTAGATGACAAATTACTTATATTAGGATTGTAAGATGTTACTTTTAGCAGATCGCATTCTGAACTGGAGTCATCTGTCAAACGGTTTCTAAGAGAGTCTTTAATGTTATTCATCTCTGAAAATAATGACTCACAGACCTAGGTAGATGAAAATATGGTTAAAATAGCACGAGTAGCTTCTTCAAACAGTTAAATGTGCCTGGTAATGAATTCCATGTTTCCAAAATTTTGTTACTGGCAGTCATTACATTATCAAGAGATGTTAAACCCCTCTTAGCATACAAGGCTTGTTGGTGAATGATGCAGGGGATTTCAAGAATGGAATGCCCAACGTCTGTTTGAAATAAACTTATGAAACCATTTTTTTTTTTTTTTTTTTTTTTTTTTGCCCACCATACTTGGAGCTTCAAAAGCTGTAACTGAAACAATTTTTTTTCAAAACAGTTTCTTTCTCAGCAAGCGAAATTTTAATAGCCGTATAAATATCTGTGCCCTTTGTAGTTGTTAGCAACGATGTTATCGTAATTAATTATTCCTTGGGGACATTTCCTACGCAATATCGAGCAAAAACAGCTAAACGTGCAGATTTAGTGATGCCAGTGCTTTCGTCAAGACATAGCGATATAAAAATTTCGATAGTTAATGTGTATTTATTGTTGATCTCCTACATTTCCGGCCAGTTTTAAGATTTTTGCTTTTATTGTGTTTCTAGATAGAGGAGAGTGTCTTTGATGCGCTGAATTATCTTTATTATCGAAATCATCAAAAATAAGGGCACACATGCTAACCAGGCTTCCTTTAAAAACTTTCCCTCTTGAAAAGGTTTGCTATGCCGAGCAATGACATTTGCAGCCAAGTAACTTGCTGCGCTCGTATGACAATTTTTGCCAACATATTTCATTATAGGCGTCGACAGTTAATTTCGGTCTTTCATTGCACTTACAATTAATTCCTTCTGCTCTGGTTCTCCTTTTTGACTAACGAATTTGTGATTTGTTTCAAAATGCCGTTTTACAGACGATGTTCTTCATACCACTGTTCGAGAACATAAAAAACACACCGCTATGTCTCCTTTACTAATTGTGCCATATTTCTCAGTCCACCAAGTTTGAAATTCTCTTACATTTTGCACTTTTTTTTTTCTGCTGAACTAGCATATTAAATAACACTTAAAAATCATAAATAAAAAACAAATAAACTTTAAAATTCAGTTGTGTCAACGAAATTGACTATTATGCTATGCGTAAATAAACTATCCGTGATTAGCAATTATATTCCACGTTGTAACAACAATAACAAACGAGTGTGGTATCTGCCCGCGCTCGAACACTCCGTGTTAGGAAACTTGATGTGTGAGGACGCCAGAGTTTCGGCGCCGAACGGGAAGAAAAAAAACATTTTTTTTTTTGTTTCTGTTGGAAGTGCAGTCGAAAGTTTTGTAATAGAATGATGCTTGTAACGAAAGTTTTGTAAGAGATTATAAATTCTGATAAGTAGTACGCGTGTGCATGATTTATTAAAATATGAAAAAGACATTCATCTCGTCATTTCAAAGTTTTGGATTTGTTACATCGATAAGATTGAAATATTGAAATACTCCGTAGCGTAGGATAACTCTCGTTCGTCCGTATTATACTTCATAGTAAACTTTGAGATCGGTGGTGTGCCCAAAATATTCTGTCGCGTGCCATCAGTGGCACGCGTGCCATTGGTTCGCCATCCCTGGTCTAGGGTGTTGCGGAGGTTAAAAACGGCCCTGAGTTCACGAGCAGGGTGAATAAGGAAAGAATGAAAATTTTGATGTAAAAAATTTCAAAGAATAAAATGCATTTCTAATGCTATTAAATAATTAATTTTATTGCGGGTTTCTTATGCAGGCAAAAGTTTTAAGAATATTAGGTTATATATATATATAAAAAAAATTATCTTGCTTTAAGTAGAAACAGTAATAATAACTTCGATTTCTGTTGTGTATTTGAAAAATAATTCCTAAATGAATGCTGTATAAATTATAAAAATTTTATAAGATATATAAGTATAAACAGAAAACTTTTTCCAGTTATAAATTAATCTTTGAATTTTGAAAAAGAGATAAGAAGTTGTAATATATTTTTGAATACATTTATTAAGGAAGGTGTTTTTTTTTCCAGAAACACAAGTCAACGAAACTTTTTTACTCTCTATAACAAACAAAAAAACGACGCACCAAGAAGGAGTTGCCCGATTCTAATGAATTTTCGCATGCAAAAAAAATTGGACCGAACATGCAAATTATTGAAATTTGGTGTCCAATGAATGACTAGCGGGAGCCACAGCGCATCGGAACTGCACACTCAGCAGGTGTAAATAAGTAGCGATTCTCAACCTGATGGTCAAATTTCCTGTTGCATTGCAATTTAGGATACCTTTCATCGACTGAAAAAATGCCTTGTCACAGGATTCGAACTCCTTACGAGCAACGGTCAGAGTTTGAAAGAGGTCGTATCATTGGATTGAAAGACGCAGGTTGAGCAAATCGGAGAATCGCTGGTCATATGGGCGGCGTCATATGAAGCGATGCGGCGATTTAAAGATGATGGCAAGAATGGGTGGACAGTGGTAGACTTCAGCGTCAGGATGGTAGAGGTCGACCTAGAACCAAAGCAGATCGGGAGGACAGAGTGATTGTCAGTTGTCACAGTGCCTGATTCATCGTTATCAACCATCAGGCATGCGACCTGATCACGAGTGTCCACCATAACCATTCGTAGATGGCTGTTAGAGTGAAATCTACGCTCGTATCGACCTTTACGCCATCTGCAACTCACGCCTTCACACTGTCGAACCAGATTACAGTGGTGCTTGGCTCGATCTGATTGGAATGATGCTGACTGGGGAAGCATAGTGTTTAGTGCCGAATCTCGCTTCTAACTGTTTCCTGACGATCATCGAAGACGTGTCTGGAGACGCCCAGGGCTGTGTGCCGATCCTGCTATCACTACTGCACGCCCCACAGGTCCTCAACCAGGTGTTAAGGTCTGGGGTGCCATTTCCCTCGATAGTTGGATCCCTTCGGTCGTCATTAGAGGCACACTTACAGCACAGCGGTACGTCGACGACATTCTGAGACCTGTTTTGCTACCGTTCCTTTTGCAGTACCCTGGCCTTATTTTTTAGCAAGATAATGCTAGATCACATACGGCCCGTGTTGCTATGAACTGTCTTACAGCTTGTCGAACAATTCCTTGGCCAGCCAGATCTCTCTTCAATCGAGCATGTCTCGGAAATGTTGGGAAGGCGACTGCATCTACCAGGGAATGTTGTTGACTTAGCTCGACAATTGTAGCAAATTTGGCAAGAAATACCGCAAGAGACCATCAAGAAGCTTTATCACTCTATGCCACGTCGTGTGGCAGCTTGCATCCAGGCTAGTGGTGGCTCAACACCTTATTGAGCTCTTTGCTTTGTAACGATGTAACTCTGAAATAAATCATTCAATTTTTCTGAAATTTTAATCATTTTCTATTCTGTACATAATTTTCCTATCCACCAATTTTTTTCTCCATTGGACACTCCTTCTTGGTGCGTTTTGATTGTGTTATTATTATTATATATTATTATATATTATTATTATATATATTATATTTTACACGATTTTTTTTTGTTTTAGCACGAATCCCAATAATTTTTTTTTAATTCTAATTTTGAAAGTGTCATCAGAAGACACAGTCAGTTTATATCCCCACATGTCTGAGTGACTTGGTCTAGTACATGACTAGTTTACTTTGTATTCTGGAATTACGGGGAATACCTGAATTTACCCTCTATACCTGGGGAATACCCTCTATATCAAATGCAATTAGTGGTGAAGGGTTTAACAACATGCAAACGGCTAACATCGAAGAATTAATGCTAGAAAGTCCTTTGGATGAGGACGATTTGATCGAATTTATGACAGTTTATGATAATAAAGAAGTCGATAATGATGAAGTCTAATGTGAAGTACAGTTGTTAACAGCTGGCTTAATTTGCGAGGGCTTGAAATTTGCTACAAGTATTGAATAACATTTTCTTACTCATGATTCTGACATAGATCGTGCATTAAAGTTTCAACGTAATCTTAAGTTTTGTATAGCAGGATATCAAGAATTATATATGCAACTTGAGAAAAACAAAAACAAAAAACAGCCGCTAGTAACAGACTTTGCACCAACAAAAAACTCAACAGTGGCCGTTAATAACAACACAATTCTTCATTTGAATCTAAGCCGACAATTGTGCTAGACGTTGTGATGCCCGCCCGACCCGGGCGTCCTCTTGTGCCATCACTAGATTCAATTATCAAACACTACGACACAAATAATTACAGAATCACCAAAGCAACTTTCAACAATTTATTAGCATATATCTACTATGACACAAATGGCTATGCTCTCCAGGGTAAGCTTTCTAATAACTTAGTTCAACCCACCAATAGTAATCTAACAGACTCTTACCACTAATCTTTCCTCGACTGCAACTCAGACTCTGGAGCAACCTTTGAAAACACTAGGAAATATCCTTCCAACAGCAATCTTTCCTCGAACCCTCTATTTCTTCCTTCCTCTTGTCTATCTCTTCAGCTTCACCTCACCTACAGCCTCTCTTTCAGATCCTCTTTCAGATACTCTTTCAGATACCCTTGCTACTTTCAGTCGGAGTTTATATATTTCCAAATTTAACCACTTCACTTCATTCCTAACTGCTTTACATAATAACTTTACGTATCACGTTTCATTTTTGGTTGGGCAAAAGTTGTTTAGTGAAAGCAATCAATCTCAATTGAAAGTCCCCAAGGTTAGTGAAGAGAAACCGCGAATAGCTCAATGTCACAACGTATCTGACACATCTACTGATGATAGCATTTTTGATCCAGTTCATATTGAAAGTGCATGCTTGCTATCAAGTAGCCATGAATTGTTGTTAGTAGTTTTATTCCTAATTTCAATTTGAATTTTTACATGTTGTATGTACCTATAGACTGAATTTTCACTGTACACTAATTGAAAAAAATTTGTAATAGAAAGAAATTATTTTTGTTTTATAAATATGTAATAAGAATTTCATTATTATTTCTTTTGCACGGTTTTTTAGGAAAATATTAAGTGTTTTTTCAACTTACACAATTTCTTAAAGTTGTGGAACATATCTCCAAATTTACTATATGTCGCATTAGTTTTTTACACGATTTTTTTGCATGGTTTTCTGAGGAACGTATCTACATTGTAAAAAAAAAAAGTGTTGGATATATATGAGAAAGTACGAGTTTTCTACCCTCCTTTTTTTCCTAAAAACTTTCTTTTTTTCTTTCTTCTGATGGTTAAATTAAATATCAAATAAATAACTTGACTCTTTTTATGGTATACAAAAATACAAAATCGAATGAACTATTTATGGTTGGTGAAATATGAGTGTAGGATATTCCAGATAATATCCACGGCATTTTAAATAAAATTGTAAAACTAGGTTATCATTTACTCGATAGATGTCACAACAACTAGTCGAGGCATGAGTTGAACTCATGCAGCGCCTTCTTTTTTTGGAACAAAAAGGCAAAGCCCAATCGAGGAGCTCTCTCTCTCCCACTTCCCGTCATTAATAATAATTGAATCTTTCTACGCGGAGCGCCAATGCGCATTAGAACGTGCATCGCGAGCATGGTAAAATTTATCCATCTGTCTTTTGAAGATGACCTAAGTTAAAAGTTAAATCTACCTTTGTAAATTTTCCTTCCCTCCTTCCTTTAATATTAAAAAATCTTAAAATTCCTTCCATCCTTCCTTTTTAAAAGAATTAGGTCTACCTAAAGTTTCTTCATTTACAGATTTAGTTTCCTAGATTCTTTTAAAGTTATCACGGAACCCCATGACCCCCCCCCTCAGACACCAGTCCCTTACTCAACAACAACAATCATAAAGTGGCGAATGCCAGTCCAGTGGATTTTTTACTCAGTATCATGAAACCTTGAATTTTTTTTTAATATTAAAACAAGCATATTAAAAATGTGCTTAATGCACATATGAATTTAAAAAAAAAAACATAAATAAAAGAAAAGGGAGAAGATAGGAAAGTGAATTAATTATTTATAATCCGGATGAGATTTTTTAAGAGATTTAAATTTTTTCCACTAATCTTATCGTTTGATAAGATTAGTTAAAATAATAAGTTTTTTATCAATTTTTAATACATTTTTTATTAATAATTTTTATATCATTTGTAATATCATTTTTTACCCCCTCAATGTTTTGAATAGATTATGTCTAATCTTCAGCAAGAGAACAGTATTATTCTATATAATTTTTTAAAAATTTATTATTATTGTAAAATTACAATACAATAAATAAAATATTATTTAAACTTTTTTGATGATATGAAAGCAGAAGAAGAAGAGAAAAGTAAAAATGTTTCTTGTATGGCTGGGTGTACAGCAATGGTCAACAAACTAGTTCAAGAGAGGGGAGTTAGGGATGGCGACTGGGTAAGTAAACAGCTGATGATAAGCTGAATAGATGATATGTAGGTCTTGGAGTGAGATGGTTGACTGAAAGAGACTATTGAAGGAGTGATGAAGGAATTAATTAAAGGGGTCTGAGTTGGAATGCGAAGTGTTATGGGGGAATTAGATGGAAATAATTATTGCAGAATTGATAAGGCATGGGTTCCATTACTGTGAGTAAAAATTAGCTGTGCCCTTATTAGTGGGTTACTATGATTTGTTTATCTATTATAGAATCTTCTAGAGCGATATTTATTTTGTTTATTAATAAGAGAGATATAGAGATACTTGTGTATGACAGATTTTCTGACATACCAAGAGAGTCAGTAATCATGCGGATGATTTTATTTTGAAGGACCTGTATTTTTTTAATGTGGGTAGGTGCTGCATGCCCCCAAGAGGGGGGGAGAATAAAGTAGGATAAGGCGGATTACTTGTTTATAGAAAAGAACTTTGTTAACAAGAGTTAGTATTAAATTTCTACCAATTAAAGGTATACAGTTATGGATTTTGGCCCAGCATTTGTCAATTATTGATTGGATATGAAGTTTAAAGGTGAGTTTGGAGTCCAGTATAACTCCTAAGTATTTGACCTCAGAGTCCCAAGGGACTGATCATCAAAAAATTAAGTTTTTTATTTGGAGGAGGGGAGGCTTTTCTAAATATGAGAGCCTTGGTTTTATTAGTGTTTGCAGCAATCCTCCAGAGTGTCATCCACTCCTCTGTTTGTTTTATATGATTTTGTAATTTATCTATTACTTTGATTGGATTTTTCCCTTGAGTGAGGATTGCTGCGTCATCTGCGAATATACAGAGGCTATTGTAGGGACTCTGAGGAAAGTCATATGTGAACAAATAAGGGAATGAAGAAATAACAATGAACAGACCCTTGAGGTTGACCGGCTTGTATATGGCATATTGTTGAAAAAGTATTATTAAGTTTAACTTGGAATGTTCTATCTTTGAGTAGTTATTTAAAATAACTATTAGTAGGGGGATTTAATTTGATTAGTTTGAATATCAATACGTCGTACCAGAGGCGGTCGAAAGCTTTTTGTATGTCGAGGAAGATACCTCCAGATTTGTTTGGAACTAAATCCTTCAGTAATGGCATTCACAACTGTAGTAATTGATGGACACTGCTGTGGCTAGTACGGAAGCCGAATTGTGAATTTGGAAAAATAATATGAGTGGAAATACGAGTAAGTAATCTGTTTAACAGGATTCTTTCAAAGATTTTTGAAATTGAATTTAGTAGGCTGATACGTCGATAGTTGGAGGGAATAGGGGTGATTTTGGCTGGGTTTGGAGAAGAGAATAATAGTTGTATGTTTCTATTTTTATGGAGAATGGGCAAACATGAGACATTTATTTAAAAAAATTTTGAGATGAATAAGTGCTTTGGGGTAAAAAAATTTAAAGGCTTGATTGTAAATGCCTTCCTCTCTGGGGGCTTTCTTGTTGTTTAACTTTTTAATTATGGTAGCTATTTCTGAGGGGGAGTGAGGAAGCTGGAGAAATTAAAATTGGTATGAGCTTCAAGATAATTTTGAATTATTGATTCAGTTTCTTCAATATGATCATCATCATATGGAGTTCGATTTTCCTGGAACGAGGATTCAAGATTATGGACAAACAGATCAGCTTTTTCTTTATCAGAGAATACCAGACCATTATTGCCTATTAGTGTGTGGGGGGGGGAATATTGTTATATTTATTAGAAATTTTTTTTGATCATACTAAAAAGGGAGTTATCTTCATTATTAAGCTGGCGGAGTAGGTTTTCCCATTTTTGTTTTTAAATGTATTGATTATATTTTTAATTTGCTTTTTGAGGTTTTTACTATCGGTTTCAGAGGAGGGTATCTGGTGTTTCTCCATTGTTTTCTGTACCTATTTTTCTCTTTAATTAGATTTCTGATATGTTGGGAGGAGATTGGGGTTTGGATGGATCTGGTATTAATCGCATTATGGATATTTGTAGTAAAGGATGTAATTGATTGGTCTAGATCAGAGATATTATTAATAATGGGGTTACCTTTTGTGATATTATATAGAATTTCTTGATAGCGGAACCAATTGATTTCAGTTGTTAGAGTGCGAAGGGGGATAAGGAGAATTTTATTGAAAGAGATGTCTGTTAGTATAGAGTTATGGTCGTTAGCTTATTAACACTTTTGATGTTATAGAAGGGAATGCTTTTGAGGATAGCAAAATCTATTATAGAGTAAGTATTGCTCTTGTAAGGAAAGTGAGTGGGTGAGTCGGGAGCAGCTATTTGGAAGTTATTAGTGTTGCACATAGCATGAATAATTTTACCTGATCGGTTTGCCCTGCCTCTGTTCCAGGTCGGATGTCTTGCATTAAAGTCGCCTATTAAAATTCCGGTGGGGTTGTCTAAAGAGATATTTATTAGATCGTTATGGTTGATGAGATTACTGGGGGGGGGGGAATGGTAAATAGTAGAAACTGTGAAGTATTGGTTGTCTTTGGTATTGATATAGAAGGTGGAATTTTATGAGATGGAGATATTCTTAATGACCATATGAAGATGAATCCTATTTTTAATTAATAGTGCAGTGTCTCCTCCCCGATGGGTTGATCTGTCAGAACAGTATATATTATAATTTGGAATTTTAAATTTTTCAGAGGGTTTGAGGTGAATTTCCTGGACTCCTAAGATGTCAGGGTAGTAACAATCTATTTTGGAAATCTCCTATTTTTGATTTAATACCCTTTGCTTTCCAGCTTGCAATCAAGATGGATAGGGGGAGTTTATTTAGCATATTAAATTTTAGAACCAGATGGATATCATACTGCAAATGATTTGGAATGATTTTTCAATTTGTGAACATAAATAAAGTTTATTATCAGTAAATATTTGTCCTATTGATTCAAATTGTTGGTAAGTTTCCATTATTTCATCAAACTTGAAGTTTTTGAAATTTTTTTTAATTTCATTAATGAAGGGAAGACTTGAAGGTTGGCTGTCATTGATGGGTGTGGAGTTTTGGTCGCTTTGGCTATAGTTGTTTTTATCATTTTTACATCATTCTTCCCAATAGTTTGTGGTTGGGGGAGGCAGGGTTTGAAATTCATAGGATTTTTGGGGCAACCAGCGTAATTTACAGTATGATCGCCACCGCAGATACAACATTTGGGGGAGGGGTCAGGAGTTTTGGTGCAGCTATAAGTTGGATTATTGTCTCACATTTCACACATTTAAATTCCCTAGTGCCGAATCTAGAGAGGTGAAAATAACTTTGACAGCAATGGCATTTATTGGGTGTTTTTCTTTTAAGCAGAGGTTCAGATTTAACTGAAAGGTATCCAATATTATTGATTTCAAAAAATTTTGTGTTTCTTTCTGTTTTTAGAAGTGTAACTAAAAATAGAGGGAGAAGATTTTTTTTTTTATTTTAAGTTATTGCATTCATTGACTATTATATTATATTCAGCTAATTCCTGAATTATTTTAGCTTGGTAATAATTAATTGGGAGTCCTTTAATTATACATTAAAGGATTCTCTCACTAGGTAATTTAAATGTGTGAGCTTCTAAATTCCTCTCTTGAACATGATTTTGTATTGTTTTCAATGCTTCAGCTGTAGAGGGAGGGATTCTTAAATTATTTCTTTTTAAGTCGCCTTTGAGCTCGCATTTTGTCAATTTCATCATATTTTCAAGAGCTACTTTCGGGCCGTTAATATTAGCTAAGATTATTGAGGGAGTTTTTTTTATCTTCCTCTTTTAATACGTCGGGGAATTCTCTAAGTTGTATTTATCATTATTATTATTATTTTATTTTTGGTTTTATCACTACTAACTGCATGAGAATTGATATCGTCCATATCAGAGATGAAATCATCATTGCTCTTGATGTCTGAATCTTCATCAGAGGGCTCAGAATATTTGTTGTTCAATAGAAGGTTAAATTCCTGTTTTTTTTTTTTTTTTTTTTTTTTTTTAAAAGTAATTACTACCTATAATTCTTTTGGGAGAGTTTAACTTTCTTTTACTTTTTACTTCGTTGTCTTTATTTACAGTAAAGATGATAGTAATAAACTTTAACTTTTCAGAGCATTTTGAAGCTGTTTCAGAAGCTAGGTTTTTAAGTAGAGTTACAAATTTGCCATTAGATTCTTGTTGAGATTTTTCCATCAGTTTTATTTTGAGTTATAGGTTGGAGACAGTATTACTTAGAAATTTGATTATTATTTTTAAGATGATTCATAACATCAGCTTGGGTGGTATTTTCTATTTCGTTTGATAACAATTTAAGAGTTTCGAAAACACTGGGTGGGCAATCCGAACATGAACCATTTTCAACAGAATCAATATTTTTTTTAAGAAAGGGAAAATTTCATAAAGAGTGCCTAAGTTGCAATTAGAAAAAAAATCTTTACAGAAATCAGGAGTAATTATCGAGTCACCGTAAAGGGCCCTTACCTCCTCTGGATTCAGATGCCCAAAAACAATCAATTTGAGATGCAGGTAGCTTAATATGGTAATCCACAGTAACTGATTTCCACTATAAAGAATTTTTATGAATTAAAAAGTACTCCTAAAGAACGCACAAGGTTTCAACGACGTGTGCACCATCTAGCACTCTAACCCACCAAAGATGGTTAGCATATGAAAGTCCAAGGAAAAAAAACAATTCAAATATTCACTCTAAAATGTAGCAAGAGAAGTCACAAGAAGATTCAAGAAAAAACTTGCTTGAAAAAGTCCTTATGAGAATCGATGGGATCAGATTGCAGTTGACTCCCAACACTTGTAAATTGACCAAGCGGGCTGCCGTAGGTCTCCGCCAGTAGAAAAGGTCAGAATTACCGTTGAGGGGGGAGTTTCATATAGAGCAGCGGAAACGACTTCACTCCGTGAAGGCAGGGGGCTCTTTCCTCTTATGCAATTAACGTAAACCTTTTAGTAGAGATCTCTCTTGCACACCCACAGTTAATTTTTGGTGATCTTGATTGGGATCAACACGGTCAAGCCTTCTTTCGACGGAGAGATGACATTCTCTCACCGGCGAAACTTTTTCAACTGTCGGCGGGCAACTTGCACGTGTTGTATCTGTGACTGTAACGTTTTTCATCTGTTTACACCTATAGAATTTTTAACTTCATACGTGCGAAATTTATTCTCTGTGTAAAATTATCTCACTGGATTTTTCACATTTTTATTTTAATCATGCTGAACTTCCTCTACTAATGGAATATTTTATACATATAGAGCATAACATTATCGTCTACGATTTCTAAAGAATTCAGCACCGAGAACCATCGTCTAATAAAGAAGAGATCATCGTTACATATTCCTATGAAGTCGTTCTACAAAGCCAGCCGACAGTGTGATAAACTTTAGTGTTTGTTCGAATCATATGCGCTTCCTCTAATTGGGACTTCGACCCCCGAGAGAGATAAAAATTTAAAAAGAAATAAATTCTACAAGTGCTTCAACGCAGGATCCAAGGTATTGTAAGAAATAAAACCTTTTCGAATATGATTTCATAATTTTAAATTTTTAAATTTGATATGTATCTTTAAATTAAGTGTTGTGTTTTCATAGGTTTTAAATTTTAAAAATTAATATCTTTTAACAAAAGCGAATTGATACTGATATTATTTTCCAGAAATATATATATGTATTCCATTTGTAATGCTTAAGCTTAAAATCTAAGATTGAACTATTTTATTTGATATGTAATGTATATTTCGCGCCAGACAATCTGCGTTCCCAGACGCCTACGCGAATATCCGTTACTGAGTGATAAATGATATTTGTCCTTTCTTCGTAAGAATATGCATAACAATTGTCTATTATATAGCCTCAGTGGGCTTTCTGTTAATATTATTTTTGTAATACTAAGTAATAGCTTTGCAATTCTGTGGATTGTGATTAATAAAATCGAAAATGTTTCCTCAAAATGTGATTTTATTATTTTGATTCACACTGTTTATTCTATTATCTGTCTGAATATATATATATATATATATATATATATATATATACACTTATGTATTTTGATGAGTAACTTTATATTTTACTGAGATCTATATAAGTTTTTCTTCTAAAACTAATGAAGGGATTTCAGAGTAATAAGATAAAAATTCTTTTTTTTAAATACTTTGACAAATCTTGGACTCACAATAGTCTGAAAGAAAGTTATATTTACATCATTTGCATAGTTTATACATTTTAAATATCCTTTTGCAGGTGCATATACGTATTTGTTTTGGTGTACATTTTTTTCTGGTATATATAAATTTTAAAGCAAAATAGTTAAGTGAAGTTCACCATACTCAGTGTGCTTTACTAAAATCTCTTACTATTATTATTACACAAAAACGATTAAAGTGTAAATTTTTAAATTAATTAATTCTAGTTAATTGTTCACATATTAATCTCAAAATGTCATGCTTCGCTAAGGGAAGTAGAGAAGATATGTTTGTCCTCGCAGAAGAAATATATCTAAAACCTGGCTCTACAATGACAGTTAAAAAACTCAGGGACTAATCACTAAAGACAAAGAAAAAGATGAGGAATTTTCTTAAGATCTGTATACGGGCATAAGTGAAAGAAGGATTAGAAGAAAAACAACGTCAAGACAATCACGAAACTAAATTGGAGCGATTGAAGTTGGAAACTCAACTCTAATTACGCGCAACGGTTGATGAAACAGATAATTTAAAGTTACCAGGCAAAGTATATAAGTTTATCCATGAATATGAAGTCAAGGAAGACACCAGTTCCTTTTTAATCTTATTTGAACACCAAGTGCAAAGTTTAACCATTCCAAAAGAGCATTAGATTTCATACGTGTTAGGCCTGTTACCTCCTGAAATTCCTCACATCGTCGCCCGCTAACCAGAAGAAGTAGCAAACGACTATGAATACGTGAAAGATCTGTTGTTAAAAAGATTCAAAATTAACGCCAGAAAAGTTTCGTCGGTTATTTTCCCCGCATCAAAAAACTTATAATCCCACTTGGACAGATTACTATCATGAACTCGCAACGTATTTAGATGGGTGGATCTCAGAATTAAAAGTCGAAATTTATGAAGAATTGCGAAAATTGATCATTTCAGATCAGATGAAGCGGAGAGCCCCAACTGCCTTTAACCAGCATTTCCTAAATGATAGGACAACAATAAATTCGCCCTCCAAATTAGCGGACAAATTTGAAGAATATGAAGGTATCAAGAAAACACTTAATCATAAGTCAGGTGGTAAATATTTTAAGGGGAAACAAGATTTTAAGGGATCAGAAAATTTTTGACAATTTGAATCACCGCAAAAATTTGAGCATGACAGATCAGGTTGCCACGCCAACAAGTTATAATTGACATCCGGAAGCTTATTCCTCCTGTCACGAAAGTTATCAGGGAAGCCATGGAAATTTTTTGGATGGCACCACAATTGAAATTACGGGAGAGAAAAATATTCGAATTCTTATTCTTCTAATTACGCACAAACAACTACTCCATGTTTTGAAGATTCTATGAAAGTACGAAATGCAAGCGAGCCAAAGAGAACGACGAATCTTGCGAAAGAAACAAACATGTGCCACTGCATTAGGAATACTTCATTTTCAAATATGAAAATGAAGTATTCCTAATGCAGTTTATGGAAACATGTGCAACTATCAGACAAGAAAGTCTGATAGTTGCACATGTTTCCACCAAAAAAATGAAGCTCAGAAATGAGAAATTTACTGCACTTATCGACACTGGATTTACAATCAGTCTACTATGAGAAAATTGCAGCAGAAAAATCTTTGATCCAACTAAGCTAGGGAAGAATAAAATTCTCTTAACCTGTATTTGTGAAGTTCTGGTTACGATGATAGGATCTTTTTAACAGGAATTTCAGATGGATGAAGAAAATTATTCATTAACTTGGCCTGTGGTACCTACAACAAAACTGAAATTCGAATCAGTAACAGGCTCAGATATTTTGGAACTAGAGTCAGTAAATCTCACAAAGAATGGTGTAGAATTTGTCAAATATGAAAAGGAAGTATTCCTAATGCAGAGGTTGGTAGAAAACGTTGAAGCAGTAAAACTGAATCATATATGATCCCTCAAAGTATAAAAAAAAGCTGAAAAAGATTATAGAAAACTACAAGCCAGATAAGACGACAAGCACCGACGTCACTATGCGAATTATTCTGAAGGACGATGAACCAATTTGTCAATAACTACGTCGATTAGCCTTTACACACAGAGAAAAAGGAACAAACTGATAGAAGAATGGGTTAAAGAAGGCATTATACACCCAAGTTCATCAGAAAACGCCTGTCCAGTCGAAATGATGGAAAAGCTGCAGGAACAATGTGAGTTGCTTAGAAAAGATGCGAAAATTAATATAGAGAAGATACAATTCGAAAATCGGAAAACGTACAACAATAAAAGGAAAAAAGCTCCGGAATACAAGTAAGGTGATCTAATAGCCATACAAAGAACTAAGACACGTTACAAGAGACCAGTCACTTGAAAGGTATTACGGTGATACAACTCAACCCAGTAGTAAAGGAATTTGGAGCCTGTACCTTTTGTAATAACCAACAATATCATCGATGGTTGGCCTTCCAAGGGATCAGTACTGTATAACATTTTCCTGTTAGCTCCATTTTCCCCCAATGAACAATATTGGTGATTAAAGCCCCGTCCACATCCTGTCTTGGACTGTATAAAAGAATGAGTGGTTTATGCCTCTGCATGAGTCTCTAATGAACTCTCTACCTGAATGGTTGCTTTCCTAGCCTGTGTCTCTTCGATCGTGATGTCTGTGTACCATCCTGAGAAAGCCGATGTGATGGAACATATGGTCCGATAAGCGAAGGTGAAAGTCTTCATTACGTTTCAGGAGCCTAAGGATAAACGAATAATTGTCGTCTTTTCTCACTCTGAATGGTTCCAGAAAAAAAAATTTACCTGGACAGTTTTAATGACGAAAGCCAGGATAGATAATCAGATTTTGCCAGGTACCGTGCAGTGAGATAAAATTTCCCAATGACTCTTACGACTCCCCGAAAGACCTTTGGACACCGAAAGATGAAAAAGGGCTACTTCATCCAGACGTCCTGGGTACCCGTGCTGATCTTAGAGGTGCCTGCATACAGTCGCAGTTGACAGTGTTACTGCTATAAGTAATTAAAGTTTACTCAGTTTCACTACGATGGACCATTTAAACAAAGAAACCATATTAATTCCAAACTATACTGGATTTAGTTTTAGTTTTTATTAACATCGCACTAGACACGAGGGCTATTGGTGACGGACCTCGTAATTTTGAACCACTGTCAAGTGACGAGGACGACACCTGAGCTGGCACCCCCCTCTCCTAACAATCCACATCATGCCAATGGGAGGACTTTGAGCCCCGAACAGATTTAACGTGCAACAATAAAAGCCCCGGCTACACGGCGGGTTTTTAGCGACCAAGGATCGAACCCGCGACTGAACGAAAGCCACCAGCCGCGAGTCCACGACCTTGACCACTAGGCTACCACGGCCATCAAACTATACTAGAACATACACATATAAGTGAGTCAATAACCGTTTCTTCTTACAACCTGTAAAATACTAAAAACAAACATCTCTCTCATATTCCAAGTAAGAACAGCAAAATCTTGCGGGCATACAATAAACATCCCTGGTTTAATACAAAAGAACATAGCTGTCTGAACAGTCGGCTGTACCGGAGGAGCTTTGAACCCTATGATAAGATGTTCTACCAGCGGACGGTGTTGGAGCTCCATACCTGTTATTTCATCTCAGCCGGCATGAGTTACATCTTAATGACGGTGCCAAAAGTCATTTTTCCTTCGACATGATCCCTAAAATAGTCTTGCTGAGTTGAAAAATGGATTTCACCTTGGCGATTTCCGAAAGGTAAAACAGTACCATCAAAAGGTGTACAAGCTCCCTCCACCGATACCTACAATCCCACCAGCACAGAAAATCATCAAGAGAGCATTGGAAGTTTCCCTTTCCGGCCAATAGTCCTTTTCATGTCCCTAGCCGATCCAAAAAGATTCGCATCACACCGGCCATGAAGTATTTGAAGAGACCAGCTACACCTGAACCTGTCACATCAGTGTTTGCATCCCTACCAGAGACCTTGTCATTCCTCCACAACTTATACTTAACTCTCAACCTTAACCTGTGCATCTCTCTCAACCTGAACATGTAGTTGTATCACAAACAGAAACTGTGTTTGCCCCTTCACAACTTGTGCATATCTCTAAATCTGAACTCGTGGCTGTCACTCCTCAACCTGTGCATTTCTCTCCACCTTATCTTGTGGTTATCACTCCAGAGACCACTGTACCTATGATTGCCCCTTCTTAACCTGGTACTTTGTAACCTACCCTAACAGATGAAAAGGCATATAACGAACTTATGTCAGCAGTATTTGCTCCTGGAGATATAACAGAACTTCTTTTTAACGAATACTCCGTACCAAAGATTATTCTTTCAACCCCAGTTGATACAAACGAATTCCAAGCGCTTCAGACATTGCCACCCACCTTTAACGGAGACTATTTAATGTCCTTTTAAAATGACGTTGAAATTGAAATGGCAACTGAAGATGAAATGACATTGGACTTGA
>BMAW01008231.1:520209-556057 GCA_019974015.1 Nephila pilipes | reverse complement strand
AAAAAAAATGTTGTTTTCAATGTTAGACTCGGGAGTTATTGATCGATGTGTTAATCAATGTCAAACTACCAAAAATAATGATCCCATAATTTTCTGGTAATATAAGTGAATGGCTTACATTTTGGAACTCTTACGAAACGTCGATGCATAATAATATATCTTTAGACGACGTTAGTAAATTTAATTATTTAAAAACCCGTTTAACTGGAGCAGCTTTGGAAACTATCGGAGGTTTTTCTATTTCTCAGGAAAATTATGTTACAGTTGTTAATTTGCTAGAACAGATATTTGGAAGAAAAGAAACTTTAATAAACACCCACATGAGTCGGTTATTAGAAATTCCCCCACTTAAGTGTTCGAATGACATAAAAGGTTTTAGGCAACTGTTTGATAAAATTCAAATCAGAAGTTTAGAATCTTTAGGTATTTCTTCAGATACTTTTCACATTTTATTATCCCCTGTATTTCTTAAATCATAACCAAATGACTTAATATTTGATTTTAATAAAGTATTCGGAAAAGACTATTCTGTTAACGATTTAATGGATTTTTTAAACAAGCAGTTAGTAGCAAAAGAAAAGAAAGTGTTATGTCTAACAAATGAGAATTAACAATCACAGATTCCCCAAAGTGCTAATACCGTGAATTGGCAAAGTGCCAAAAGGAATGAAATGAAGCAAAAGGAGAGAACTGCAGCTGCCAGCCAGTTGTTTGTTTACAATTCCGCAGCAAAATCTAAGTCATGTCTGTGCAGTGGTGACTCATCTCACGCGAGTATAAATTGTGAATTTGGGAAAAGCTTATCACTTGAACAGCAGAAATCGATATCAATTAAAAAGGGGTTTTGTTTTAGCTGCATTAATCCCGGACAAACAAGCTCTTTTTGTAAGACATAAGTAAAACGTACCATTTGTTCAAAAAGACATGTTGATATTATGTGTTATGAAGAAAATAAACGTTTTAAAAGTGAGATTCCCGAATTAAAGGAAGTTATTGAAAACACTACGCTTTCGAATAATAGTTGTTTTAGGGAAGTTTATCTTCAGACTTTAATAGTTTACATTAAAGAAAATAATTTGAAACATTTGATTAGGGTTATAATAGATATGGGTTGCCAGAGATCTTATATTACAAAATTTCGTAGGAAAGATGAACTTAAAGGGGTTAGGAGAGGAAACTGTAAATCATGGTTTATTCGGTGGAATTGAACACGCCTAAAAGCATTAAAGATACAATATTAATCTTTCAAATGTCGACGGAAGCTATAACTGTGAGTTAGAAGTTTTAGATGAAAAGAAAATATGTGCTTCCTTACCTAGAAGGAATGATGATAATTGTTTGAAACAATTAAAAGATCTAGGTATTTTAGATGCAATGGTAAATGAGAAATCCTGTCTATATGAGAAAAATTCTGGCGAGATTAATTTGCTGATTGGAGCTGATCACGCAGGGGAATTGTTAACGGGGAATGTAAAACATCTTTCAGGAGGTTTGGTTGCCGTACACACACTCCTAGGGTGGACTGTAAGGGGTAAATCTGATATAAAGGGCCCATCCCCAATTAGCTCACTGTTAATATTGTCATTACACTGTTAATATTGTCATTACATTGATGCTAAAATTACTGATCTCTGGAAGTTAGACACTTTGGGTATAGACGATAGTAGCGAAAAACGCTCTAAAACAGAGACCCAAGAAATTGCTTTGAAACATTTCAGAGAAACCGTTAGCAGAGACAATACTGGTAGATATAAGTTGAATCTACCCTGGTTAGGTGGACATCCTTCTTTACATGATAATAAAGAAATGATCCAAAAAAGGCTAAAAAATACAGTTCGATCCCTGAAATCAACAAATCGGTTAAATGAATATGAAGAAGTTTTTAATCAATGGGAAAGAGAAGGTATCATTGAGCAAATTAATCAGAACAATGACATTTCTAAAGATATAGGTGTGCATTATCTCCCACACAGAGCAGTATTTAAAGACACCTCAACAACTAAGGTAAGTCCTGTATTTGACTGATCGCCTAAAACTAGAAACTCTGTATCAATTAATGAATGCATTGAAAAGGGCCCGAATTTTATTGAAATGATCCCAGCTCTTCCAAATAGCTTTAGATGGGGGCGGGGATTCGGAGTTATTTCAAACATAAAGCAGGCATTTATACAAATTTTGCGGTTTATGTGGTGGAAGAATGGAGATCCGCAAAAGACAATCACATATAGGCATTGTAAGGTTGTATTTGGAATATCATGCAGTCCCTTCCTACTTGCAGCTGTTTTGAATCATGCATTAGATCAGGTAGAACAGCCTTTAACAGGTCTTGCCGTGAAACTCAAAGACTCGATGTATGTCCATAATTGTGTTTCAAGCGTAGACTCTGTTTCGGAATTAGAACATTTTAGATCAGAATCTCACAGAATTCTGAAGACAGTTGAATTTGAATTACGAGGATGGACAAATAGGTACCTTTCTGAGTTAAACGACTTTGTACTAGAAAGCTCAGATTGCGAAAAAGAAGTTCCGGTTTTAGGTCTTACATGGAATCTGAAAGATGACACTTTGTCTTGTGAGCTGATTAAAACAGAAAACGAGGATGAACCAATTACCAAAAGGAAAATTCTGTCTGTGGCACACCAGCTATTCGATCCCATAGGGTTCACGTGTCCCATAACATTAATCTCTAAATTGCATCTTCAGGAATGTTGGAAATTGGAACTCTCTTGGGATTCAAAATTACCTGAAGATATAATTAAAATATTCCAAAAGTGGAAAGACGAATTAAATGAATTAAGAAATTTAAAAATTCCTCGTAGACTTTCAGATATAGATCTTAATGAATCCAACTTGACATTTCACGCTTTCTGCGATGCATCCAAGTCGGCATACGCCACTTTTATATTTTTAAGAACAGAAAAAGAAGGGAAAGTTACTTGTCAACTAGTTCAAGCAAGATCTAAGGTTGCACCCTTAAAGGGACTATCCATACCGAGGATGGAATTACTCGCATGTAATATTGGAGCTAGACTGGCAGATTCAGTGAAGAATGATTTAAAATTGGGAAATATTGAATCAGTTTTTTAGAGTGACTCCATGGACGCTTGAAGAAATTCAAGAAAGAAATCCACCAAGAAAGATTCCATCAAGAAAGAAATCCCTTGGATGACTTTTGTGACCAAAAAAGTAGGGACGTCCAGATACTCCTGAGAATCATCCAGAAGGACTGGACAATCCTGATTCTGCTCCTGCTGCTGCCAGAGCTGGACGGATAGTTCGACCACCATCCAGATTCAGTCCATAAGGTGTTGAGTTTCGGTTCTATGTGCCCCGAAACTCAAAGGGGGGGGGGAGTCTTCTGAACTGAATACTTTCCCAGCTGAAACCACGTGACTCCCACCAGAAGATGCTGTTGTTTGGAGTGAGCAGCGTCAAAATAGAACGAACTTTAACTTGAACTTCGAACTAGAACGAGAGAGAACGCTTTTTGCTCGACTATGTAACCTGTGTTGTGTCTTATAGTGATGTGTAACTGTTGTAATTAATGTCAATATATATTTTTATTTACAAGAAAGTGCAAAGTTTTCATTTACATAAGATGATGAGTTTGTTTTGTTTGCAACTAAGCATATAAAGCACCGGCTACCCGGAACGACAGTGTTGCGAAACGCAGTGAAATAACTACCACTGCGCGGCTGTACTGCGACGTCAGCCTGCGAGCTGACTCTCACTCATGAATGTAAAACAGAACGATTGGTGCACTCTCCGATGCCTGAGCGTTTACTTGTGTGTGTCTCTGTGTTGTGCCGTCCTTTATGAATAAAGTGTATGTTTGATGAAATCTCTTTGGATTTATTTATATCCAGGTACCCAAGCATCGGGTAGATGCAGCCCATTTGATTTTATTTTTGAATTCTAAGGTTCGTTTTATAACATAGTGGTACTCTCGGCGGGATACGGGTACTTTGGATTTGAACTTTTGTATTTTGAATCTTGTTGAAACTGAACTTTTTTTGTGATTGAATCTTTGCTGTAGTTTTTAATTTTGAATTGAAATCCGATAAAGAAATATGGATTTGGCACAACTGAGAACACAGAGAAAATCATGCCGTATTTCGTTTTTGGCATGTGCTAAGAAGATTGATGATGAACTCTCTAAAGAATCCCCTAACATGGATAACCTTTCGATATTGAAGTTGCAAATTACCGATAAATTTACACGATTGAATACATGTCAATCTAAAATTACCGAAGTACTTTTGAGGGGAAAAGATGCTGAGGAGACCTTTGAAAAAGATTTTTTGTCTGCTGAATCATGCAGAGACAAATATTCGGAACTTTGTTCTCAAATTGAGAAAATAAGTTTGAAAGAATCAGCTACAAGAGAAATCTGTGAAAAGCGAAATTTCATGCTCCCTAAAATAGAGCTGAACAAATTTAGTGGAGATGCTAGAGACTAGTTGACTTTTTGGAGTGAATTTAGAAAAAATCATGAAGATTCCAGTATCGCCAATGAAGACAAATTCCATTATCTACTACAGGCTGTTGTTCTGAAATCGAAAGCAACCAGAGTATTGGATAGTTTCCCAGCGACTGCGGATAATTACCCGAAGGCAGTTGTCCAACTGCAGGAGAGATTCGGGCGTGAGGATTTACTCGTACAGATTTATGTGCGAGACTTGTTAATGAAAAACGCAGCCACCGGTCGCTCAAAGACTGACCTTCCTGCATTATAATACGATGAGTTGGAAGCGAAGATCTGAGCCCTAGAGAGCTTAAGACGCACGAAAGAAAAATTCGGGGAATTTCTAAGCCCATTGGGGGAGTCTTGCTGACCGGAAGAAGTATTAGTGGCTGGGAAAGAATCAGAAGCTATGGATTAACAGAGAACAAGGAGTCGCGAAATTTAGAACATTTGATGAATTTTCTTCGTCGGGAAGTAAAGGGTGAAGAAATGGTAAACCTTGCACGAACTGGTTTTGCCTCCCACCAGAATCCGCGAAGGAAGGAATCTCAAAATGAGCAGTTAAAACAATCCGGGGAATTCTCAACAGCATCTGCTTTAGTAAGTCTTCAAAAACCAGGTAAGAAAGATTGTATTTTTTGTGATAAATCGCATCTTAGTGAAAAATGTTTTTTGGCAAAGAAGATGACTTTAACTGCTAAGCAAAAATTATTGTTAGAAAAAGGTGCATGTTTTTCTTGTTTAAAAATAGCTGGTCATACAAGTAAATTTTGCAATGTTAAAAATCAATTAAAATGCCCTAAATGTAATAACCACCATTTTGAATTAATGTGTCCTGAACTAAGAAAAAATAGTATACCCAAAAGTTTTGTTCCTAATTCTGAGAATTACCTTTCTAATTGTAGCAGAAGCGAAACTGTCTTTTTGCAAACGCTGTGCATTTTAATTCGATGTCAAGGTCAGGAAAAAATCATCCGCGCAGTTATTGACTCTGACTCGCAAAGTAGTTATGTAAGCGAGAAAATTATGACTCAGCTTAAAGCCTTTCCTCTTCGAACAGAGACTGTGATTCAAAAACATTTTCAATCATTACAACAGTAGACCGATTGAATAATTTATAGAACAACACATAATAATATTGTTTTTGTTGCCAATCGTACAGGAGCAAATCTCTTCTCAAATCCTTTAAGCAACGATTTTTTCGTAATATTTACTTTTTTTTTTTTTGAGAGGCAAAGAACTATTTATTTATTTCAAACTTAACATTTACAAATTTAAAACTTAACCTTCATAACTTTAAAACTCGACCTTCACAACTTTAAAACTCGACCTTCACAGGTCTAGAATCTACGAAGCAAGTGAGTGGAGAAAAGATCGTTTGCTATTTTTTTTTCAAACCTTCTGACAGCTCCGCAATCAAAATGATGTTAAAAAATGACGTAGGAAGCCGCCACATACTTACCCTGTCGCCATCCCTATCCCCCCTCTCTTGAACTAGTTTGCTGACCATTACTGTACAACGAACCAAACAAGAGCCATTTTTACCTTTCCCTTCCTTCTTCTTCTGCTTTCATATCATCAAAAAAGTTTAAATAATATTTTATTTATTACTATTGTAGTTTTACAATAATAAAAAATATATAAGAAAATCATACAAGATAAAACTCTCCTCTTGCTGAAGATTAGACATAGTTTATCCAAAGTGTTGAGGGGCTAAAAATGATAGTAAAAAATGACATAAAAATTGTATAATCTTATCTTACAGCAAGATTAGTGAAAAAATTTTTTTAATTTCTTAAGAAATTTCATCTTCATTGAAAATAATTCATTCACTTTCCTCTTCCTTTTTCTTCCATTCATGTTTTTTTTTAAGAAATTCATATGTGTATTAAGCACATTTTTAATATGTTTGTTTTAATATTTAAAAAATTCAAGGCTTCTGTATCATACTGAGTCAAGAGTCCACCGTACTAGCACTCGTCCCTTTATGATTGTTGTGTGTCCCCAACGAAAGACATTTTTTTGATAAAAGGGGGACCGACTCGACTATTTGGTCGACTGTGTCTCCCTTTTATCAAGACACAAATTAAAAGAAGATTAGAGTGTACCTTTTTAAAAACTTTGTCATGTATCATTACTTGTATGGGCATTGAGTGCTTTGTTGATTATTGCTAATATGCTTGGATTCTTAAATCATACGTTATGATGACTGAATTGAGCATCATAAACGATGGAAACGATCCGCAAGTGACAAAATGTAATATCACGTTACGTTTCAGCTCCTTCAGCAAAAAAGCAAGTCTCCAGCAGCATCTCGATTTCCAGCATCAGAAATCGAGCTGATTTTACTCAGGTCTCATTCAACATACCTCGTATATTCTTCTTTGCTCAAGTTAATTTGTTCTTTTACGGACAATAACTCTTTCGGATCGAGATGGCTTTTGCGAAGATATTTGAAGATAAATCCAATCCCGAAATGTATGTCTTGACAGTGGACCATTCCCACATGCAGATGACCTCCCACGACAGGTTAGGCTCCGACGGATACATCGTCACATCTGCCTGCCGCTTGAGATTCCAAAAAGTGTACCCCTGGAATGGATCTCCTTTTTTATTCAGAGACTGTATGCTAAGCTGGACTAAGGAGGGGGAGGCCTGGTGATGCTTCACAACCTCGAGCATTAGAAACTCTTTGCCTCTTACAGATCACCTGCTGTTTTGCTGGAGTATCTGCCCAGCATATTGTGTGATCACGTCTTTTCTCTGTATCACCACCAAGACGTGTACGAAGAGAGAGAAGTATCGGAATGCTTTATGGTGAAAGTATGCCGATTCGTTCGATATCTCTACCGTTTCAACCAGATGAATGAGGAATTGGAACAAAAAATTCGTAAACTATGGAATAAAAAGTTGTTTTCATGGGAAAACACGTTCAATTATTCACAACATGGCTGTGAAAAGGGGGAATTGAGTCGAATGTTTGGGTCGACTTGATCTCTCTTATTTCAAGACAAACACATTTCTTAGATTAGAATATATAAAAAGGTGAATCAAGTAAACCTGTTTCATATATTCGATCATTTAAGTTTTAACTCAAAAAGTCACAGATCTTGGGTTGAATTGGGGTTTCTTTTGCGTTTACATCAGCACAATTATTCACAACACACTTTGAAAATATTCATGAAAAAATGGGTAATAGCGAGCCGAAAATGAGGAAAATTTGTGTATTTGCGTCCCTTTTGAATGAAAAACTTGTTGGGTGACGCATTGGAATACCTCTTGTTTTATTTCAGATCGTTTTTAATTTTTGCATAATTTTTCAACCGTGTCATGGTGCTTAATTATTTTTCGAACGATTGTACATCGAAATTTGTGAGAGACAATTAAGAGAACAATTGAATTCAGAAATATTATTTATTTTCTGGAAGTGTTTTTGAGAGAAATTGGCTCATAGTCGTATCTTGTGGGGAGAAAGACGAAAAATACTATACCATATAATCTTTGACTTGTTGGGGGGGAAAGTAATTCTTAATTTTTACAAATTACTATCAAAAGCAATCCCGTTTTTTAGCAAGTATTATTTATTAGTTATTACGGGTACATCATTGCTATCGATCTCGTCATCGTTTTGAGGGAAGTGTGAGTTTTGAGAGCGATTTTTATTGCCTTAATATAACTCAGTGATATTTTCTGAGTAGTTGATACAAATATGCTTCTAACAAAAACTGTGTATATTATGAAAAATAATTATTAATTACCTGAAGCTTAATGACATATTCTGGAAGCATTCGATTTATGATATGTCTCTAAGGTAACATATCTAGATTTGTAATCATCTTGAACGGGAGGAGGTATGTATACATAAGTTTTCAGATCGTTATATATTATGAATTAAATTGTTGTTTAATGAGGACCATTCTTGCCTTCATCCTAAAATGCCAAGTTTTTCGCTTTTTTGGGAAATTTTTTTTATAAATCTCTTTATTAATATATAAATTATATAGATTTTATTTGTGACTCATTAGCTTTCGAAAAACAAAACTGGCATTTGTTTTGTTATGTAGCTATATCTTCCATATTTTAAATTCACTTCCAGGTAAATGAATATATTCTGTTGTTTTCTGTGGTTTCTTCCTTGTGTATTCAAATTTAATTGATACATGTTAAGCGACAAAATACTTTTTGATAGTTCAGCCAGTGTTGTTTTCAAGATGTTTGTAGTAAATCTTGTGTTGTCAAATAATATTTGCTTCTGGTATTAACAATATTTTTGTGTTGGTAAGTAAATTTGGAATGTTTTTGGGCACATTTCTGGCATTAATTTATTTCTTACATTTGATTGGAAAAATTACATTAGTGTTCAAAATATCTTTACATAAAATTCAAATGAAAATGTGGATTTAAGATGCTATATATATATATAAAGATTTAAGGCAATTTGTGAATAAAATGCATCCCTTTAAAATATTTTTATACTTATATAGTCAATTTTATATTCCTGTAAAGTTACATTACCAGTATTGCAGTGGTTTAAAAAAAATGGCAAAATATTTTTGAGAAACTTATTTACAAAACTTTTTTTTAAACTTTTCTTGCACATTCTCAAATTCGTATTTATTTGTCAAGGGTTCACTTCATAATTGATATAATTGAAATAAAGGTAAAAAGCAATTCATTCAAAATTCTTCATAGTCCATAGCCATTAGTATTCAATTATTACTCATTTTAGTGTGCTTATGGCTCACTATATGGTGAGGGATGTGACATACATACATAATAGTATGTAATTTTTTTAAAATTAAATTCATTGAAATAAATTGTTATAATATTTGTACAAATCCTGAGATGATGTGTCTGAAAAATAGTTTTTATTTGAAAAGTAGATTTTGAAATAAGTGTTGCATGAATTTCTTATAATTTATGATAATTTAAAGATAATGTTATATCAGTTATTAAATTTTATAACAAATGTGAATTTCTTTTAAATAAGGGAAAATGAGGTATTTGAATTTTGAAAATAATACAATTTCATTTTCAATAAATGATGCTTATTCTTAATTGCTTCTTTGTTATGTGTTGTCTGAATATCAGTTGCTTCATTTTGGTAAACCTTTTCTTTTTATGTACATACGTGATAAGAAGCATTACTTATTGTAATTCTTTGAATATACCATCTATTTATAATATAAATTAGTATGTAAAGTTATTTATTAGAGCAATAAGTTTCTTTTAGAATTTGTTTGAGCTGATCAAATTGCACATTATATTTCTATAATTATTTCTAGTAAGTAATTTTGTTTTATACATATTCAAGTCAATAAATTATATAAGAAAATTGAAATATTTTAACTTTTATGGTCGCTTTAGGAAATAGCGTACTTCTTGAATTTTATTACAAGATTTTTTTTCTTTGTTTTGATACCTTATTTTATTCAACAAACCATATTAAAAACCATTAAAATATTTTGAGTATTACTATTACCCCAGCATCCTTAGAAATTAATCTCTAGGAGTAATAGTCAAAATAGTTTTTGTTTAGAATTGTAACAATTTGAATAGTGATTTGTATGAAGGATGGCTTGAAAGGAAATAAATAATAGTAAGCAAAACAGTTTCAATTTTTGAAAATGCATACTGTTAGTTTATCCCATTATATATTATTTTCAATCAATATTAGATACTTAATGGTAGTAAATAATTTTGAAAGCAATGTTGTATGTTAATGAAATTGTTCGAGATCTTATTTCAAGAAATTGAATGGTTTCTTTATGTACTTAAAAAAGAATTTTAATTTGAAAATTACAGTTATCATTATAAAATAGTATTGTAGATAATTAATTAGTATTGTGCTATGAAAGCATTTCTATCTTCAAAATAAAAATAAGGTTTGATAAGTTAAATGTGTAAACAATAAAAACAAATTTGAGTCATTTACATTTTGAGTAGCTTCCAACTATGAGCATTATATTTTTATCAATCATTGAATTAGGCTGATGCAGGATGCTTCGAGAAAGCTTTTTTTTTCCTTCAAAATTTAAAACTAGCCACTTTTATGCAAGAAAAATGATGAAAACCGTATTAAAAATCATAGGAACAGTTTTGCAGCTATGAAACATGTCTTTGTGTGTGGTTTATTTATTTATTTTGTAAAATATATTTATCCTATATACAAATGTATAAGCATAAATGTACAGAATATGATGAAAAATTCAAAGAGACTGAATAAAAACAAAGTTAACTATAATTCCGATTTGATAATATTTATCAAGCATTGAAAAGAGAATTTGCGTTCTACATAGCAGTTTACTTTTAGTTTTGATATATTTGATGAAATATTACATAATGTATTAAAGAAAGCTTATTATTTTAACTTTATAATATTTTTAGAATGTATCATTAGTTGATAGAAGTTTTTAATAGCTTATGGAATTTTGATTCCTAAGTTACTTTATTTTTAACTTTACACTTCTTAAAATACATTTGATGCAGTTTTCAAAAAAGAATCTTAAAATCTTTATTTGACATGTTTGGCAGATAAAGCTAATTAAAGTTTTGTATTCTTGCATAATATTCATGTTAAACAATTTTTTACTTTATTGATATATCTTTATTTTTTTAAAATTTGAAACATGTAGTATGAATCTCTTTAATGTTTCAAATTCTATATTTATCTTGTAAATTAATTACTTTTTCCTCCATGACGGATTTAAAAAATAAAATAATTGGTAGAGTAGCATTTTATATCATTTTATGTAATAAAAATTGGAAATAAAATTTATTATATAAATGCACACATATTTATATTAAAATAATGAAGAATTTTATTTGTATTTAATTTAAATTATCATTATATTTCATGTTTCTCAAAAACAAAAATAATCTGTTATCGGAATAACTTGCGTGAAATATGTATTAATATTGAAAAATAGTTAGATTATGTATGAAGAAACAAATGTTGTAATGATTTCTTCCTGTCTTGCCAAATCATATCTGTGTTAGTCATTATATAGATTTGTGAGCATCCTCAGATTTATCTGTATATAATAACACCTTGGGGGGTTACCTCCTTTAAGTAAGTATGGGAATCTTGACTCTGAGGAACCTTAGTAATCTTTTTCTTTTCTTTTCTTTTCTCTGTTTACAGTCTTTGATAAACATGGGTAATGTACATCCCAGATAACCCCAGTGAATCCTCCTCTATTTTTGACCCTCCTTGTCAACTATTTTTCTTTTTTCCATCTTATGTCTAGATTACAGTTAAACATATTTTGGCACAGCATAGTCACATTGACTTCCACCAAAATCCTTATTTTTCACCATTTACTTTAAATAAGTTTTATCATTATCTTCTGCATAGATTTTTAATACATAATTTACTCAATCTTCTTTCTCTAAACAAATCAATAAAATAGATGCAACACATCTTTTGTCAAATAAACTTGAGTTAAAGTTTTCCTCTTGCATCTGAAGTACACATTTATCTTTATTGGTACAAAATGAGTGATAAAAAAATAAACTGCTATTTTAATTCCAGCCAAAATAATCAGAAAGTCTTTTTTTACAGCTAACTTTTGATACAGCTAAACTTGTTGAAATTGTTCTTTTTTTTTTTTTTTTTTTTTTTTTTTATTGTATAGAATGGCTGATGAATGTGTACATGTTAACCATTATACTATGTTAATATGTAGCCAATTTTTCTGTATAAAAATTTCCTGCTATGTCATTTTGAATTTTTAAATAATTTAAAGCCATTTTGTTTTATCCAAGGAATTATAACTTAAAAGTAATTTCTGTTTAAAATGAGTTATTACTTTCAATAATGTAAATGCTATTTCTCTATTTGAATTATTCTTATGTTAAACAATATCTCTTGAATTATTTTTTGAATCCTTTATTATATATATAAAATATAGCTGTTGTATTTGGCAAATTTAGTATTTGTGTAAAATCCCATTGACAATTTTTGCTGAACAAAGCAATATTCCATCAAAATCGAAAAGAGTAAAATCAAACACTGTTTTTCTTTATTTACTATTTACCATAACAGTGTGAGTGGCCTATTTCACTATTTACTTTATTTGAACAACATTTTGTAGCACATCATTTTCATTATTTAAATCTACAGACCTTGTAAATCGTAATTAAGGAGTCAATAAGATTACGATTCCAATTGAAAAGACATTAGAAAAGGAACACCAGTTTTTCAACTACCTTCACACAAGTATCAACTACAAGCTCTCTCTCTCAAAGAATATCTTAACTTGCTTGAATCCCAGCTTAGAATTAAACTACCACCTTAGTTTACAAACTCAGTCACACAGAGTGAAATCCACCCAACTCTTTTCTTACACAATAGATATGTTCCTTAAAAAACTTTTGCAAAAACAATTCATGTAAAAAGTACATGTGACATATGGTAAATCTGGGAATGCGTTCCACAACTTTAAAAAAAACGTGTAAAAGGAAAAACTCTAAATATTTTCTCGAAAATCCATGCAAAAAAAAGTAATAAAGAAATCCATATTACATATTTATAAAACAAAAAAAATTCATTTTTATTACAAAAAAATTAAAATTAGTGTGTACAGTGAAAATTCAGTCTATAGGTACATACATCTTAAAATTCAAACTGAAATTAGGAAAAAAACTACAAACTAACATCTGTTCATCACTACTTGATAATAAGCATGCACATTTATTACAAATAGGATAAAAAATGCTATCACCAGTAGATATGTCTAGCACAACTGTTGGCTTTGATTCAAATGAAGAATTTCATTCATTATTAACGGCCACTGTTTGGGGGGGAAGTTTTTTGTGTGGCTACAAAGTCTGTTATTAGTGGCTTTTCTTTCTTTTTTTTTTTATTTCCCAAGTTGTCTTAAATAATCTTGGTATCCTGTTACACAAAACTTAAGATTACATTGAAATTTTAATGTACACTCAATGTCAGGATCACGAGAAAGAAAATGTTGATCCAAACTTGTAAAAAATTTCAAGTCCTTGAAAATTAAATCAGCTGTTAATAACTGAATTTCACCTTCAACTTCTTTATTATCATAAACTGTCTTAAATTTAATCAAATTGTCCCCATCCAAAAGACTTCCTAGCACAAATTCTTCGATGTCAGCCATTTGCATGTTGTTAAAACCTTCGCCACCAATTGCATTTGGTAGAGTTATAATTTCGGAACACACATCTGATTTTTGTACTACGAAACTTCCACTTTTGACGCATACTGGCTAAATTTTTTTTCTACATGCATTTAAGGCTGAAGAAAGAAATTCCATGTTCAAGTTGCAGTACAATGAAATGAATAAAAATTATAAATTTCGGTTATTCCCCGTTACTCCAGAATACAAAGTAAACAAGCCATGAAGTAGATCAAGTCACTCACACATGTGTGGGCATGAACCGACCATCTTCTGATTACACTGTCAAAATTAAAATTAAAAAAATATTTTTGGTATTTGTGCTAGAGCAAAAAATTTGTGTTAAAGTATATTGGTGAACAGTGTTATTTCAAAATGGTGTAAAAGAAGACCATGTAAGAAAAGTTTTGGGAGTACTTCTTGAAAACAGCAGATTTGGCTTCTTTACTCTATGACCAGGAGTCTCTTCAAATCAATTTTACTACAAGTACTATAATACAAGTACTCCAATTAATTTATGACCTTCAATGCTTCCCTTCTTTAGGTAGGTATGGGCATCATTTCCTGTGGGGTTTACTGTCTTTGGTAATCACAGGTGATGCACCCCCAGGATATCCTAGCAATTCATCTCTGATTTCAACCCTATCTCTTGTCCACCAATTTTTATCTTCATAGTTACACCTTTTTCGGCACAGCATAGCCACATCTGGCTTTTGCGCCATTAAATTTGATTATCACTCACTCACCAATTAATTTGCAAGCATCTATCAATTTCATGTTATCATTTGTCCCCTTTATTCCTTTCAGTTTTATTTTGCTCATATATCATTATCCTTGACTCAATTCATTACACTTTTTATCTTCATCAAATTTGCCCAATTGTGTTTTATTAGTTGGAAAGGAGTTGAAATTTTATGCAATTTTGTTGTAAAATTTATCCAAGCTAAGAGCAAAGAAAACTGTATATAGCCCAACATCTCAGGTTCTATCAGTTACTATCATGAGCTGTTATTTTCATTGAAACATTTCAAATGACTTAGAGGGTCTGAAGGCTGGTGTACTTACTCAAAAAGTTGGAAGATGGCAAGGATCCTAATGCTGTAATAAAAAGCATTGGGGAACTGCATACTCCCACTTAATTTCATAAATAGATTAATTTATAGGGTATTGGATTCTCAATGAAGAGAACCTGTTCATTACTTTCTTGAATGGAATTATGGATTTTTGTCTTCTCAAATAATTGATATTTTTTTGGTTGATATTGTGCCAACTTTGAGATGGTTGGTTGGATTTTACGCAAGCACCAAAAATTCTTTACGGCATTGTACAACAGTGATACTTAATGAAATTTTCAACCTTTTCTGCTTTTGGCAAAGCTGTCGGTGTTGCAGTATGTAGTATTGCCTTTTTTTAAAAAAAGAAAAACAGGAAATCATTAACAGAAAATGGTATTTTGAATGCATGTATTTGGTGACAATTTGCTGTTTTATAATATCTAACATTTTGAAAAAATATACTTGAATTTTTAGAATAAGTATGCAGTTATCTTTCAGAATATTGTTAATTTAAATTGCATACATTGTAATCAACTGGGTAAAATTGCTAAACTTCATATAAAAGGTGGATTGTTTTAAAAAGATTGAACTATGAATTGTGTAAATCATTTTATCCTTAAAAAGCAGTTTTCAGTGCCATGGTGGTCTAAAAATAAAATATTTTTTTTGTTTTACATTAAAAAATCAAGTTTATCAAGTTTTGTGTATGCATACTTAGCATTTCTTTTGGCTAGTGATATCATTATTCTTCACAGATTGATTGATTTAGAGCAACAAAGGCTATTATTCCTTTTTCACGGATCTAGATGAGCAAGTCCTGCTTTATATCTTTATTCTTCAAGTAATAAAAGTGTATAGTTTTTCTTCATTTTGTCATTGATCAATGTCATTTAAAGAAATTATGCTTTTTAGTTTTCCGTTATATCAATTCAATTTACCTTCATATCCTCACAACATTGCTTAAATTAAACAAGTTACCCTTTTGATTTTGGAATTGAATTCACATATACTTGGGTAGAATCACTATGAATATTTTTGATATTGTTTATTATAGCTACTGAATGTGTAGTAAAGAAAATGTAAAATGTCTTGAACCATCAGGGACATTTATTTTAACTGCTAGGAAATAATCTATAAAGTAAATTTCCCTTAAGATTTTTTTTATCTTTGCATTTCATATATTTTTTTTTCTTACTAGGTCAAATCCAAGATATTTTCAAATGATTATGTACCTTTTTTGAATTCCTGTTGGTCAAATTTGAATTTCAACATATTTCAAATATTTCAGAACAGTATACAGTACCAGCAATGTAGGGAAAAAAAAAGGAAAGTATTTGCCTTTATTGTTTTATCTCTTTAATGAGTGCATCATATATTGTTCTACATATTAAAATTCAACTCTTTGTTTGTGATTGAAATCAGTTCTTTACCAATTTGTCTTAACATAAGGATTCTGTTTGTAATCATTTACTTACCTTATTAATGAAATTGTGCTCTTCACAAAATAAGATGATCATATTAACAAATTGGGAAGTAAAAATTGGAAAACACAATGGCTAAGCCCAATCAGGTGCTTATGTACTATCACAACTAGATTGCTTGACATTACCAAAATTAAGAAATGATCCACAATTTAGTGAATTGATGTTATTATTTAATAGTAACCATGCACATAACTTCCTTTTGTGTTCCGAGAAGAAAGGTAGCAATTTCCATTTGCATTTGGTTCCTGTGTTTTGATTTCCTCCCCATTCCATTTTCATCTTAATTTAAATTTCTCAAAATGACATTCTAAAAATGTTTTGAATTTGCCTGTAACTGAAGAAAATGCATTTAAATTGCTTCAAGAGTCCAACATTTTATCTTGGATGATAAAAAAAAAATTCAAATTTGTTAACATTTTGTTTGCACAATGCAAAGTTAGGAATAGTAATTATCACATTAGAATTGATTTGAAAATACCCATCTGCCTTTTATCACAGTCATTAAATTTATATATTGCTGGTGTAAAGAATTAACTGGCATTGAATTTAATTCCATTACAAAGAGTTGCAGACACTAAACAAACCTAATTGATTGGAACTATCACTTGTAAGAAATCTGTGTTCTAATTAAATAAGCAAAAGGGGGAAACTAATCATTGTTATTGATGGAAGTATGTTTTCAAAAGAAAACTGGTCACATTCTGTAGTCATGTTTTTTTTTGGTGTAATAAGCATGCAAACAAGGTAATGGCTCTTAAATACTGTTTTTGAGAGTATTGCAGTGATATTAATGAACAAAATTAATTATACATAAAATGAGTACAATCAAATCTGATGTTTATCTGCTTATAAAAAGGAAAAGACTTGAAAAGGGTAGCTTCGAACATAGAACCATCAATCGCTCATTTAACTTTGTAAAGCCAGAGTCTAACTTATCTATATAATACATCAAAAGAATGTGGGTATCGGCTGAATTTGTTTTAGCTGAATTTGTATGATGCCTAGATCTTAAGCTAAAGGAAATGATTATTTTGAAGCTATTTTTAGATCTATTATGTAGAAAATTCCACCCGAAGAATTTCAGAATACGCTTAAAAATAACATGTAAATAAAGGCAACAATAAATAAAAAGAAATTAAAATTTGAAATATTGCTGTTCAAACACGTATGCATGTGATAAATTATTACTTTATAATCATTCTTTTCCTATGGGACGAGTGGCCAAATAATGCTCAAGTACTCACAAGCAAAGTAAACTAGACAGGAAAAACTGTTTAGGTTTGCCATCAGTATTTGACAACAAAAATACAATCAGAGCATAGCCTGTTAAAACTGCCCACAGGGAACCAATTTTAGCCGAGGCAAAAGGGGTTTAATTCAGACATTTGGCACCATATTTTAATCCCCTGACAACATGTGCAATGCATTCATATGCAATATTCCTATACATAAGTTGTTAGTATCATGCATAACAAACTTTATCTGCTTTTATAAGTAAAACAATATGATTTTCTTAAACTTTATTTCAGTATATATCTTAAATAGGAAGTAGTACCTTTCTATTTGTATTCTAGTATATTTGTTTGTTTACTTAGTGTTAAATTTAAAGTTAGCATGCTTAATTTTGGCATTTGTATCACATTTGGGCTTCCTGAATAGGCAGTTGGCCTCGATTGCTACATGTAACTCAAAATACAAAATAAATATTCTTCATACAATCTTGTAAAATTAGTTAATCTTATCAAATTAAAAATCATAATGAAAATACAATTGAGCTTCTAAATATTATGTACCAGATGCATACGAGATATTGACATTAGCATGAAATAAATGGTAAAATACTGTTTTTTAAAAAAAGACATATGTGCCTGTTATTCAAATTTTTAAGAGTTCAGTCTTCATTCTTTAGGAGTCTTTTCAAATCATGTTTTTGACGTATTAGTTCTTTTTCATTTATTTACAATATATTTAATGACTGTTCTTTTGACAGCATTTGTTTTGTAGAGTTTTCGTACATATCGGCTTTGAGCCTTCGATATACATCTTTGTTTAGTTTGTAAACCCCAACTCCAATATATTTAATCCAAAGTAATCCTTGGACTCCTTTAACCCTTTAAGCAGTTTGCCCGTACAGTGTACGTGCTACCCGAAATTGGCCTCTTCTGGTTTGCCCGTACGCCGTACGGGCAATGATATTTTCTCCTTTCCTTTTCTGGTTTGCCCGCATTTTTCATTATTGAAAGAGACTATTTAGTATTATTATTTTTCAACAGATGGCGTGGCTTGTCCATGTAAATGAAATGCTTTTCATCTGGGTTTTTCTATGTAGCGGGAACTTTTCTTTGAAATTTTTGTTCTACTGTATGCTGTGCTTGTGAATCTTATGGAAATTATGGATGGAATAGACGACGAAAATACTTTCTTGTTAGATGATGAACTACATTCTGATACAGATACAGATATTTCTTCTAATTATTTGGATTATTCCTCAGATGACTCGTGCAGTGAGTTCAGCTCTGAAGAAGATTTGAGTTCTTCTTTTTTCTCTTCCCCTCTTGGAATTATATTATTTTATAAAAAATGGAGGGAGAATCCACCAATCAAATTATTTATTTTAATTTTCCCTCTCACTTGGAGGGAAAATATATTCTTATGATATTTTGAATATCATAGTATGGTACTTAATTATATGCAATAAAAAAATATGCCTTTTTTGGAAGCACTTCTGGTAAAATAATTGACCGCTTAAAGGGTTAATAACTGAACACTTTCTAGTCGTTGCTGTTCCATAAACTTTTCATCAGATCCTATTTGTTCATTTATAAAAGTTCTATGGATTCATCATCATTATTTAAATTAAAATAATTTGAATTATGTTTAGGATTTACCTCATCTACTAATTCAATTTTTCTATTGTTTTGATTTTCTTTTAATATTATTTCCAATGTCAGCAATCAGTAAAATAGTTTTACTTTAATATCTAATAAGGAATTAAAAAAATTTCCCCCTATATCTTGAATAATAATTAATCTATTATCTACATGTTCATTTTTGCTTTCCAATAAATTAAGCTATTCTTTATTATTTGTGTCGCTTCAGCTGCGTTCAGATTTGATATATCATCTCATTTCATTGTTATCTAATTTAATAAATGACTAATCATTGGCATAACATGTGTCATTTTCTTCTACACTAACATAAGCAATATACAGTAAGTCTTAAAATGAACATCACTATAATAAATCAACTCGGGTAATTAAAACAGAAATATCCATTACCAAATCATCCTCAATCTGAAATTCAATTACTGCTATACCTAAACTTTGAAAGAGGGAGTTCAATTGAATACCAAAACAATATAGATCTTTCTTTCAAGGTGACATGTTTGATCCTAAACTATTTGTAACTGATACTTTCATTTAACAACTTGAAAATATTATATCATATAGTGTGATGCTGCTGCAATTATTTGATTGCCTGGCCTCGAGTATCTATCTAGCGCCAGTGATTCGCGATCATAAACATGACTTACAGTTGTCTTGTAATCATGATTGCGAGCTCATGGCCAGCATTTCCCAAGTCTCCCATTGGTATGATGTGAAAATTTGGGAAGATGGTACCAAATTAGGTAATGTCCTTGTCACTTGACTGATATTCAAAATTATGAGGTCCAATTCCAATGTCTCTCTTGTTACTTCCAAGTGCAACATTAATAAACAATCAATTGATCTCGATCATAAATATTTAAGCTACTGGGTTCATTTTAATTTTTTGTACAATACTTCTTTTGTCTAAATTCTCCTGATAATTTACATGGAGAAGGGCAATCCTTAGAAACATGACCAAAATTATTGCAATAAAAACATTTTAAGTATCTTTTCAAATTGTGGAATGAAAAGCTTTAGAGCTATCTTTGTATTTAAATGAATTTTTTTTAAAATTTTATAACTCTGCGAGCTTCTATTTTTTGATTTACTGGATTTGTAAACTACTTGAGTTATGATTAAATATATATATATATATGTGTGTGTGTAAAATTTTAGCAATGTTATTATCAGTGTTGGCATGATGAATAGAGCAGTCATTAATTTCTGATAATCTTGATTGATTCTATAGCATTTTTTTTACCAATTGATATTGCTCATGCCATGGCGAAAGAACTTCCTGTTTCAGTGTGGCTCACATAGCCAGAGAAGATAAGGGAAAGAGTGCATAAAAGTGCACAGACAGTGAAATTTATAAAATTATTTGTCTCATGCAATATATATTTTTGTCTTGCTGAGTAGGAGCACAGGAACTAAGTCTGCTTTTATGATGAAATACATCTTTGCAGAGGTTAAACAAATCTCCCCCCCTTCCCTTTTCACACTTGGATTCGAAATTTGAGGTTCCATGCAAAAAAAACCTTTGCAGCTTTTGTAATATCTTAGCAATGTTATTATTGATGTTAGTGGTCCTTAATTTTAGTTATTCTATATATTTATTGAAAGGTTTTAGAGCATTTTTACCAATTGATATTGTCCAAGCCATGACAAAAGAAACAGCCGATGTCGGTGTGTCTTATACAGCCAGAGAAAACAGGAGAGAGAGAACTTTAAAATGTGAATACAACTTATATAAGAGAGTTGGAAACTGGAATAACCTTGAAAAACTGACTTTAGTTGACAGAAAAAGGGTTTCATGATGTAATCTTCAACCATTACTTGAAAAAGGAATGCAGTATTTTTAAAAGTGGAAGGAAAGGTTTCGGGTTAAGAAATTGTAACAAAAAGAGAGATGATGATAAATTTATTTATCCTGTATAAAATTCATTCACCAACAATTTTTAGCATCATCATCGCAATAATTTACAAACTGTATGTGTTTACTTATGTTATCACCAAATCAAACATTTTTGTATTTAATTTTTGTACTAATTCATTTGCTGTAATGTAAAGTCAAGAACCAAAACTTCCGCATAAAATTTGGGAATGGCAATTATTTTAATGAATGGAGTAATTTATTTTTAATCCTGCTAACCATTCCTTAAAACACTTAGTATTTCAAAAACGAATTTTTCCCATCTTTGAATTTATAACTGGATTTGTAAGTTTTTGCCTAAACTTTCTGCAGTCAATTTAAATCACTTTAATCAATAGAAATTCTTAATTAATGATATTCGTTTGCTTCTTGTTTTGTTTCTCTGCTGATTAGTCGTATAATTTCAAAGGATAAGAGTCCTAATTAAATTACTAACATTATTCAATTCGTTTAGTTTGCTTTTCAAATAAAATAAAAAAGGATGTTTCCATCTTTTTAATCAAATTTTTTTATAAGGTTTCTCAATTCAAAATATTCTTTACTTGCTTTCAGTGTACGTTTGAAATTTTGTTTTCATTTTCGAAACTTCAGTTTTTCTATTGCAATATTTCTACTTTATCTTCATTCTAATTCTCATAGCTTTGGAAGTTCTAACTTTTATTTTTCTTCCCTTTTAAACCTAATCTCGACCATTCTTTTGAAAAATTGTTTAGGAAAACTTCAAAACTTTTATTACTTATTATAGTTTTTATGTTTATTATTTAATATAGCATCCTGAGGAATGTTTTCACC
This sequence comes from Nephila pilipes, assembly GCA_019974015.1. NCBI lineage: Eukaryota > Metazoa > Arthropoda > Arachnida > Araneae > Nephilidae > Nephila > Nephila pilipes. The sequence goes on along the minus strand of BMAW01008231.1, from coordinate 534,309 downwards.
TAATTTATGTACCAGTTCGATTAAATCATTTTTGTCCCCTACTCACTGGCTCTGCCTAATTATGAACCTAAATATAGAGTATTCTATTTTTTGTTTTCTGTATAGTAGTGCTTTGTGTGCAAGTACTGTGATTCAATTTTAAAATTTTCAAATTCAGGAATATTGTCTGTTTCTAATTTGTTCAGTTTAAAGGTAAATAACAATAATAATGCGGCTTTTAATAGCAATTTTTTTTTACTTGATCAGAAATATTTTTTGGATCTTTCAAAGGTAATTGATTTGCTGTTGTCTAATATTAGATGTAAAATGCTTGATATGGTAATGAAAATTCGGATAAAAACTTTTTTTTTTTTTTTTATTTCTGATCATTAAATTTTCAATTTGTCTACTATTATGTTTAAAATTTCGTGCTAGAAAAAAATACTGTTTTAATAAATGTGTAAATTAATTATGTATATATATAAATTATTGATATTAATGTATCAATATTTTTTTATGAAAAACTTTATTTTAGTAAATTTATGAGTTATTTTCAAGTTGATAACATAGGCTCTTTGCATATTTGTGGATTTCATGATTCTTTGAGATACCTTGCAATTCTTGATTTCCCTACAAATCACTTTTTTTTTTTTTTTTTTTTGATAAAACGTAGTAGTAAGTAATTAATTACTCTTTTTTAATTAACTTAAACTTTTGTTTTGTTTCCTTATTGGCTGAAAACCATGTTTTTAGTATATTTGGACAAAGTAAAGAAAATGTGAAATAATCACTACCTTTCCTCCAAATGGTTCAAGTTCTTGTAATTGTGATTTTTTGGGGGGAAGGGTTTATAATTTATATTCTGCTATGGAACTTCATTTATTTTTGCCTCTAGTGTAATATATGAATTTAAAAAAAAAAAATTCTGTCCACAATTCTGTTACTGTCGTTTAGAATCCTTCCTAATAATGTTTTGGGTTAATTATTTGATTAATCAGTAATATATATAATGTATATATTATGTATGTATGTATATGTTTATTATATATATGTGTGTGTGTATATTTTATATATGTATGTATATATAAATTTTAAACAAAAATTATTGGAAATGTTAACTATCTTTCCATTCGTTCGTGGCACAATAAAGGAACTTTAAATATTTCAGAACTTCGTGAGAGGCAATTACATCCGGATGAGGGTGGACGTAGCGCAATCTACGTCCACTCGCTTTCTTTGTTTAATCAGAAGAGTGATAATAGTTACATCATGAAAATTTACTGACGCCAAATGCGTCATTTCACCTTCATGGTAAAGCAGAAGAGAGCGACATTTTCCCCGCTTGGAATAAAATATTCAAGAATTTCTTCAGATGACATGGTATTAGATTTAGTACTCTTTAGGTATTTTAGCTGCAGATAAAAAGTCTATTGGGAAATCTCCTTATGGATGGGAAACCTTGAGAGACTGATGATTCATGCAAATTTATAGTGCATGATCACATAAATTAGAAGCTCAAAACAATTTGCATCAGAAAATAAGGTAAACTTTTAATTAGAAGCGTTAAAAGTGTAAGAAAAATTACAAAATTAAATTTAAGTGAAATCATTACACACACACATATATATATATTAATGGAAATGTAAGCAATTCCTATTGTAAAAAATAAAATCTGGGTTGGTTTTTTTTTTGTAATGATTAAAGTCAGAAAATTTCTCTTTTTCTTAAATAAATAAAATCTCTTTAAGTAAGTAAATAAAGTCTCTTTTGAAAGTTAATAATCATCAAGTCCTTATGTATTTAAAAGCTTTATACATAATATAGTTTAGATTGATTCTATAATACTTATTATTTGTTTATTTTTTACAGTCAAGAGCTTGCAGATCCGTTATGGGAAATGATTCCTTTTTCTCTATTCCGGCACCAGTAACTTTTCATGAATATCATGGAAGAAATATAATTCTTTCTGAGAATAATACAGTAGCTTATAGGAAGTCTGGTTATGCACATGGTATTACATTCTCTAAAGAACCCCTTCTGCCTGGAGAAATATTTCTTTTGGAAATAGAAAAATTTGAGCATGGATGGATTGGAAATTTAAGGTGTGGTTTAACTCAAGAAAACCCTTCAACAAATTTTGATCTACCTCAATATGCTCTTCCAGGACTAGTGGAGGGGGGACAAAGTTGGATATTACCAATTAGTACTGCTGATATAAATCTGTTTGACCAAACATATATAAATAAATTATATCCTACAATTTATGGTAAGATATAGATTTTAAAATGTTATTTGTTTAATATTGTGTTAACATGTGTTTATCAAATGATCTGTTTAATTACTAGTTGTTTAAAAAAGCTGTAATTATTGTTATCTGAGAAGATATTAATTTTACATTTATTGCAATTTTTTGATAACCTGAATTATTTTACTCTTTGTTATTATTGTTGTGCTCAAAATAATCATTCATTTTTAAAATTAGTGTCTCAACTTGCATTTGTAATGAATAAATTTCTAATCTAATTAATTGGAATGCAAAATTTTCTACCTTTCATTGTGAATAATTGCAAATGCATCGATTTTAATATTAAATTTTATCTCAGTTGGAAAAAATTGAATTCAAAATTAAAGAAATTGAATTCAAACTGATGTTGTAGATGTACAAGTGTAATCAGCATATGAGAAAAAGGAAAAGAATAAAAAAAACCTTGGATCTTCATTGTTATTTCTTATAAAATGTCAATGTATCTGGTTTTTCAGTTTTCTTCTTTTAACCTAATAGTATTTCCTTTTGTCATGTATCTAACTTATACTCTAAATATTTTTCAGAAAGTAATAACCACATACATACCAGTAAAGGAAGCATACCTAACAGTGTTTTATTACCTTCACGTCATAAACTAACTAACTTATGTAGTTCTGATGGGGAAGATTCTGTACATAGCATGTCATCACTTTTTTCTGAAGAAAGTGCTGATGAAAACTACAATGAAAATGGGTATGCGAAGGAAACTTTTTTTTGTTTTGTTTGATCCAGTTTTAATATTTTAAGAATTTGTTTTGCATTTCAAGATAGTCATAATGATTGTTTGAAAAAGCATATATTTTATTTTTGTATTTACTGATATAAGCTGATATTTGTTGCATTAAACATATTGATCTGCTGTCAAAAGAATGATGATTTTAAAACAATATATGTATAATATTTTAACAATATACGTATGTATTTGTGAGAAATCCCAGCTTAAAAGAGCTTATTAATCTTGAATAATTGACAACAAAAAATAACAAAATGTGACTAAATTTGTGCAATAATAAAACAATTTTCATAAAACTAATAATTTCAGAACTTTTTAATCTCAATGCAATCTAATATATATAAAAAATTGCACTTTTACTTTAAAATTTCTTAATTATTATAATGTTATTTAGAATAAAAGCTAAAATTTACATAAGAATTGAAAACACAATCAGTCAGTTTATTCCACTTTCTCTTAAATGTAAAAGATACAAATGTAAAGTCATTAACTGCTTATTGATTTGAAAGTGCCTATTTGTAAATTATGTCTTTCACCATGATTATAAAAAATATAATGGAAATTATTCTTAATTATTAAAAAAAAAAAACTTTTGTCTCTAAAATAACCTTAAGTAAGTATGAGATTTATGTCCTTGGAGACATGAGTCTCTCTTGGGATTTACTGTCTTTACAAACACAAGTGACACGTCCCCTGAACTCCCTAGTGATCTTTCACTATTTTTGATCCTTGACCAACTTATTCTTATTTTTCTTCCTTCCTTCACTTCTATTTTCCAAGTACATAATTTGTGACAATTATTTATGGAATGCACATATTGCTAGTTTACAGTAAAAAGTATTTGATGCAGCTTCAGCAAATTTGCCCTTGCTCCTGTACATCCAACTAATTATTCTTCTAAAACAATATCACTGTAAATTTTATTTAGCCTGTGTTTTATTCTTTGTAAAGTTGCTGAAGTTCAAAAATTTAATTATTTAAATTGTAAAAATTTCTTATTTTTAGCATTAGTTGTCCTTGTCTTCATCAGATGCTGCCAAGATTAAATAACAATTAAGACAATGAATAAAATAACATGACCGTATAATAAATGTATTAATATGTTATTAATTTATTTTAAAAATGTATTTACTTGCTTATTTTAGAAATATTTTTAGCTTTTTGCTATTGAGGGAAAAAAGAGAAATCAGCTATTGTTATAAACTGCAGTATGGCTCATATCTCTAACCTATTTGGTATTAGGAAGAAATGCAGCTACTATCTATGTCCAATTTCCAAAGGATCTCTTTAATTTGCATCGTTGTAGGTTCAACAGATAATTTTCATTTACTTTAGTTTCTCTTGATTGGTAGAAAATTTAAAAACCTGTCTGATTTAAAGATGTTTATGATCCTTCATAAATTTATTTGATTGGTGTATTGATTTCATTTTAACCCTCCAAGCATTTTACTTTTTTCTGTAAAGCTATTACTTAAGCACAACTACCATCGCTAAAAGATTTATCTTTTCTTTCACAACATCTTTGAAAAAGCAAGATGATTCTATTCCTTCCCCTTTTTAAGACATGGGTAGTTGGTAACATCCCCATGAAGACATTTTTATTACTGAGTGTGGTGTCTTTGCCTCATAGAAGAAACTGAGTGATTACTCGTTCATAGCAGTTGAATGGTCTTAGTCAAATCTTGTGTGAAGGGCCATTACATTGTTAGAGATTCAGATGACCTTTTGAAAATTGTTCACGTGATCCAACAAATCTCGGTAAAACTGCAAACAAATAAAGGGTAAAAAAAACGCTTGAAAAAGCTGACATGTTAAATGTTGAAAAATATTTGTTTACTTCATACAAAAGAATTTTTTCCCCCTGTCATTTTTAAAAGCTTAAAAAAACATTTGGATTTTGGTATCATGATTTGAGCCAGGAAATAGCTTCCTTTTTTTGGTATTGAATATGAAACCAAGAAAATGTTTGCATGTTTTAAGAAAAATAATGCTTGGTACATTGTCAGTTTTGTTTAAACTGCAATTTGCATTCAAAGAATAAATCAAAAGTTCCTACCTGTCAGACGCTGGTCATCATCATCAGGTCAAGATGCTGAATTTCGAATAAATCCACACAAAGTCAAGGAAATTCACTCTAATGACGTCAGTTTCTTTAATTAACGTTAAGATGTCGCAATACAACAAACATTAACTATAAGTAAACATCCTAATTCGCATGCTTATCAAATTCACTAACATAGTTCGCTTTCAACATTTTTCTTCTCTCTCTCTTACTCAGAACTAAAACAACTCTTTTCTCCACCCCCCCTTTTTTTTCACATCTGGCGCTTAGCGCCCTCTATCGTTAGTTTCAACAAGCTTCCTTAGACTCATAGTCTGTCTCTGGTGCTTTCAGAAATATACACTTAGCATTTACCTATGGCCTGTAATTAGTGATATTGTAAGGTGGCCATCTTTATTTTTTTTTTTTGCAAAAAGAGTCTAAATGGCATATCATTATTTTCACTAATTAGATTTCTGAAATAAAAACTGAGCTTTCTCCATTCAATTGCATTTTTAATTTAAAATAACATAAAGAGGGATTTTCATATTATTAATTGATATTAGTTTTAATCCTTAAGACTAGTTTTCTGTTGAATGAATTTTTTCGATGTAAGTCTAAATTTTCTTGCATAGCGCACTCACTTCAGAACAGCTTACACTAAGTGAAAAGGCCCTCTTTACATTAGCATTTGTGCCAGGACAACATAATGTACATTCAATTAATAAATTTAAAATTTAATGGGGATTTTTTTTTTTTTTTCAAAAAATATGAAAATATATCTACGTTTAATTTTTCGTCTTTCCGTTTCTGTAATGCTTCTTTCTTTAAATACATATTCACATTTATCTTTAAGTGGAAAATTGTCATCTATAACTATATATTTCAATTCAGTTAATACAAATTTGACTGTGAGATAAACTTCATCCCATTTAATTTTGTCTTAAAAAGTAGTTAGTGAATTTGACCGACGTTTATTTCAATATATTCATAACAAATTTGTTAACAATTTTAACTTTTAGAAATGTATCATTAATCTCGCAATTAGAGCCCTAAAAAATTGCAAGTTTATTCTTAAGTATTAACAGTACGAATTTATCGTCATGTATCCTTCTATAATTGAAAAAGAAAACAAAATCTGAATTTTTATCATATTTATCTTTTGGGTTATTTCATAGAAAATGATGCATGATTGTTGAGGAAACAGAGCATAAGTTTTGATGTATGGTTTTGAAAGAATGTTTTCATAAGTGTAGGGTATTTTTTAAAATTTAAATAACCGATGCATATCATATAATTGCAAAATACTCTCAATTGATGGTTAAGAAGTTTGAGCTTAAAATTCTAAAATTTTTAACATTACCAACAATGTCATTTATACTTATTTTTAATCTTTGAATGCATCAAATTATTACTTTATTATGTTGACACTTTATTTAATTTTAGGTATAATACAAAAAAAAAAAAAAAAATTGAACTGAATTTTATAATAAATATTTCAAAAACTATTATTATAGATACTTTTTTTTTTTTTGCATACTCGTTTAACACATCTCGAGTTTTGCTTCCATGTAAACATTTCAATGTATTCACCAAATTTTTCAGCATGTCTTGCTGATAACATGCAAAGTTTTCAATTGAATTGTACAAAACTTTTATTGTTTCATTATTTTTATTTTATTTGAATTTAATATTTTAAATATTTATAGAATTGTAAGTATTCATGTTAAATAATTTTAACTGTGTATGCACAAAACTTTTTTTTTTTTTTTTTTTTTTTGTAACTTCAAGTGAAGATTTTCAAGGCAGCTTCTATATAAAATTCATAGTTTTTGTTGAGATTACGAAAATGTCCGAATTTTAATTACCTGTACTTCAGTTATCCTTTAACAGAAAATAAATGAGAAATTTTGCACAAATAGATATTTTTAAGGTGAATCTTTGAATAATTAGTAACCAAAAGTATCTGGAGAAATTTACGATTAACATTTGCGTATAAACAAATATAAAGGTGCATATACACTTTTAATAACTAATTATTCCAAGATTCAAGTATAAAAATATAAATTTGAAGGGGAAATGTAGCAATCCTTCTCTATTTTCGACCCTCCTTGTTAACTAGTTTTTGTCTTTTACAATTTTTTCACGTCCAGACCACAGTTAAATCTTGTTTGACACAGCATAGCCGCATCTGGCTCTTGTGCCAATAAACTTAACATTCACTCACACTCACTTGAATGAAATCGAAGCTCATCTGCTTAAAATTTGGATATATTTCAGTATCTTAATTATAAAAATAAAACTAGTGATTATATGTAAGCTGCTTTGAACACTTAATTTTGAAATTATGAAATATAATGGATTTTAGAAAGTTTGAGATTTTTTTTCAGTAATTTTTTATCAATGTATTAGAAATTTTTCTAGGTAATGTAATACAGAAACTTTATTATTATTCATTTGTAATAGTTGGAAAGTTTAAAACTTTTCTAATTTTGAAGCATTCATTTCTTTGACATCTTATGATATAATCATTATTTTAAAAACTGAAAGCTTTGATTAAAATAAAATAAAGGAAACAATAGAATATATTCATTGTTTTCATATATTCTTTGAATTTTTACAGATATTTATTTAGCGATATTTTTAGAGACTTAAAGATATTTTATAGATTCTTAATTCTATTTGATAATTTTAATATGAAGGAAAAAAATGTGAGTTAACCATGCGAAGAAGGCACTAAGTAATTTTTCCAACTATGTAAAATAGCAGATTCTCCTTTGCCACATTTTGATAAGGCTTCGAATTAATAATAATCAAAGTGAGTATGTAATTTAATTTAATCTTCAAAGTGACTTTTTGGTTCATTTAAGTAATTGGTTATGTCACAAAAACTCTGCATGAAATAATGTATTTAATTCAAATGCAAATATATATATCAAGCCAATCTGACACACAGATGCTTACTGATGCCTAGTACACTTATGGGTGGTATACAGAAATTCTTACCCCTGCCCCATCTTTTAAACGAATGCCTCAACCCAAGGGCATGAGTAGGGTTCTCTAATGAGCAATAAAATTTCCTGTCAACGTTCATTGTTTTGCTGCAATCCTCCCCAATTATCTATGAAATTTTTTACACCTTTAAAGAGGGAAAAGCAGTTAGAAAATATGTCTTTACCGCTTTCAGCGAGTTCACTGCCATACGGAATTATACGTTTGGTCACTTCTTGAAGTATCTGGAACAGGCTAGGATTTTATGTGCATAACTCTTAGAGGGTAATAGCAATTGTTTCATCACCATTACAAAAAGTAAAATAATAATATTGGTCGAGAATGAAAGTTTCAATGAACTATCCTCACTGCTCTTCAAAAATTTTCTTTATTAAAAATGTTATTTAATATTTTAGAGATAAATTTAAATTAAACATCTTTAGCTCATTCTTCTGTTGGTAATTTGTACTGAGTTTCATATGAATGTCTGTTGAGGTGTAAAATTCTGTTGAAATATAGTCAGAAAGATTAACTGATGTATAGTTTTAGATAGATTATGGGGTTTTAAAAAGTAAAATATTGCATAATATAACAGAAAAGCTTTCTTTAAAATTATTTAATTTGTTATTACCATTTTAGGGAATATATGTGTCCAGCTGATGTTGGAAGTCGTATTGGTGTGACTTATATGATACGAGATAATTTAGCTGAAATGTACATGTTACTGAATGGGCATGTTTTTGGCCCCTGTGCTACGGGTATTCCATATAAAAGTGATCCAATATATGCTGTTATTGACTTGTATGGTACTACAAAGCAAGTTCGTATAATACAGACCTTCGGTAGTAAGTATTTTTTCAAAGAAATGTTAGTAAAACTTTTATTTTTTAAATGAGATTTTTAAATTATAAAATTAATCACATGATGTGAAAAGTTCTGTTTTTTCCCCCCATTTAAATACAATCCTATCATTTTTGTAAACAGTTAAAAACTTAAATTTTAAGTGAATTTTGATATGACATGTTTGAGAAGAACTGCATAGAAATACTATTTCTATTTATGTTTTGGTTAAAATCTCTCATTAAAAATTATTTCTGTTGATTACAAATAAGTGTTTGTTTCAAAAGGATTTTAGTGCATCGTAGAAAAAAATTTTGAGTCATAAATAGGATGGTGTTTAAAATAATCAGAAACATGGAAATCCAATTGTAATATCGTTTGAAATATGTCATTTGCTCATGCAAAACACATTCAGTGATAACTCATTTGGTTTATGTGGGATATATTTTTATTTTATGATTATTTTTTTTAAATGAGTAAATACATTACTGAGCATTAAAATTGCTATACCATGAAGGTGATATGCAACAAATGTTACATTACCATGAAAAGTTATACTGGGATATGGAAATAATTAGCATTTCAGTGTGTCTGGATTATGCAGGTTGGAGTAATGCTATGTACCATCTGTATAAAAGAGAGGATTGTAGAATGGGTTTCTGTTTCAGAGGTCCCTTTCAAACATTGTTTGAATAAAGATTGTGTTATGCCTGATGTAAAAAGAAATTCTACAAGCATGTATCAGAATTTAACTGTGATAGGAATGGCATATTGTTTTTGGTTGCAGGGTTTGTCAATCACTGATATTGCTGCTTGCATTGCTCTTAATCTCATGACTGTTGTGCAAATATTGAATCAACAGAACCAGGGAAGGTTGGCCATATAAGCAGCTCCCTGCTTGTTATCTGCACGGATAGTCAGCAGGGTGACTGTCCGTGGGTGACTTGTTGGATTGTCAGCAGGGTGACCATTCTTGTGACTTACGTTGATGCTGCAGGAGAGATAGGCTCAACTACAGTGGTCCATGGAATGATAATCATGTTATCTTTTAAAACGAATTCCAGTTCCACTTGCAGCATAATGACGGACGTATTCTTGTGTGGAGACACTAAGAACATTACCACAATTTGCATTTGTCATTGTCTTACAGGCACCCAATACCATTGGAGTAATGGTATAGGATGCCATTGGGAATACCTTCTCTTGTTTGCATAGCCAGTACTTTGGACATCCACTGCTCCATTTCTAATGCATTAAGGTCCATGACTGTATCCTATCTTTGGGCCTTTATTGATACCATTCAGTGTGACAATACTGTCCTCATCTTCCTCTGTACAGAGGGTGTTCTAATGTTCTGGCTAACATGTTCTCCAGATCCATAACCCTTTGAGAGCATCAGGCCATATGTTACTCAGAGACTGGGATATCAACTCTTACTGATTGATGAACTTTGGCATTGAGTTGAATCCACACAGAATGATGTACATGTATCTGTAATTTAAGCTCAGTTTGACTTCATGCCTGGCCAGATTAGAATGTTATCACTGTCAGTGGGAGCAGCTCTAGGTACTGAATTCTGATCCCTGTGTACTCTAATTCACCTGTAAATTTAATGTCATCCTCCCATTTTATTGTAGTGGCCGTGGGTAGCCTAGTGGTCATGGTTTAGGATTTCTGACCAGCAGTTTTCGTTCAGTCGCTGGTTCGATCTTTGGCCGCTAAAGATCTGCCATGTAGCAGGGGCTGATGCTCATTAAATTTGTTGGGGCCCAAAGTCCTACCATTGGCGTGGTGCGGAAGTTAGGAGGGGTAGCAAGCTCAGGTGTCGTCCTCGTCATTTGACGGAGATTCAAAATTATGAGGTCCGTCACCAATAGCTCTAGTGTTGCTTCTAGTGTGATGTTAATAAAAAAAAAAACTAAAACCCATTTTATTGTATTTGTACAATAATTGAGATTATGTTATTTGCTTCCCTTTGTGATATATCATTTTTAAGGGCTAGTAGTGTATGTTTAATATGAATTATCTTGCTAAATAAATTTGTTTAAAGTATATTATAAGAAAATTGTTTAATAACTTTTTCTAATTTTTATCTCTTGCAGTTCCTTCTTTGCAAATTGCTTGCAGAGATAAAATTTTACAGCAAGTTTCCCACTCTGAAGTCTTCCATTTGCCTTTACCTAAAAAATTGAAACAATTCTTAACTTATAGGTCTTGACGAACATTGCTAGTTGGCTACCAAGTTGACTTTTGCATTTGTGAGATTTTCAGATATCTATTGAAAATTCAAGCATTGTTGTGCTATAGCAAAATAAACTTATGCAGAATTGTTTAATATTGTTATATTGTTGATTTGTCCTAATTTGACTAAAATGAGAAAATTTAATTATTGTTATATCATGTTTATAGTGTGATAGCGTAGATATTACTTAAAGGCTTATATTCAGGTGAAAATAAAGTATAAATAAATTTTTTTTATAAAATTTATTGTATATTTAAAATTAATAATTCTTTAACCACATTTGTTCTCATTAAAGAGTTGTTTTAGGCAAAAGGCCTCAGTGATGTATTTGTGTAAACAGCTTGGATGAATAAATTGATAAACTTGTTTTTAATTAGAATAATCAATTGCAATAGTTTAGCATTTTGAACGAAGTCATGTGATTGTGTATTAAAAAATATATTTTACCCATGTCTTTTGGAATTAATTGGGTCTTACTGACAGAACTTTCATTAAATATAACTAATATGTCATAGCTGAATGATGAAATCATTTTAATTGCATAGTTGATGTATTGATTTACTGAAAATTGCGAGAATTTTTTTGTGTGTGTGCAGTCCATATGAAGTGCTGTCATACTAAAAAGAGATTTTTAACTTTTACTAATGGAGCTAGTAAGAAAGTTCTATAAAAAATTTATATTCATGAAAATTGTGTAATTCAATTTTGTACTTTGAAATGGCTTTTACCATTCATTAATTAGTTTGTGATCAAATGTGTGTAAATATACAAATTATGTAGCAATACAGCTTCTGTAAAATATGATAAACCTTAAAAATGAAAATGTTACTTATGACATATTCCTTTTTCTTAAAATTGTAGCAGAAATACAGAACAAGTATTGCAAATCCATGGAAAAATTGATTCTGTTATGAAGAATATCAGAATATGAAAATAACAATGTTTACTATTCAAAGAGGTGGGGTATGAACAATAATGTACAAAGATAGCAGGAAAAAGAAATCTGAAAAGTAAATTTATGTAAAATCTGATTGTAAATTAATCAGAAAATTTGAATTTTAAGGAAATGAAAATCAATGTGCTTTGCATTCCAATCTATGTTTGTTTTGTTTGTTCTCTGATTACATACAGCATACCATACTATGATTGTGTTGCTGTTATTGGTTGACCATATTCACACTTTCAGTGCTTTACTTTAACTAAAGCCACTATAACATACCAAGTATCAGCATTTATTTTGAAAATTGTTAGTAAATCAGTCTTTCAGTCAATTGTTAGTAAATCAGTCTTTAAATCAGTCTTGATAGTTTCGTTTCAAATATATTAGTATTAATTGAAATGTTAAAATAACCTTTGTTTTAAAAGTAAAGATGATCCTGGTGATGTAAAAATAATTCAATATTTGAGGATTAGGTTCAATTTTCATGAGATGCATGCAAGAATCAAATGGATTCAGTTTGAAAACTTTCTAATCCATTACATTCAGTGTGTCAAAATGAAATATGAAAAGAAGAATCTGACAACCTTCGTTGATGCAACTCTTAAATAAAGCCTCATGCTCTTTTATAAAATATTTTCATAAACTTTACAAAATTTTGAAAAAAATATTATACCTAATTTTAATTTTTTAGAAATATCTTTTGTTTCCTATTATAGTAAAATTATCTCTTTTATAGATTAGTAGATTAAAAAGAGAAATTTTTTTCCTTTGAATTAGTGTTTTTTTTTTTTCCCCAATTCATTATCAAAATAAAGGGATTTAGGGCATCATTGTGATCAAAAAGGGTTATTAAACATTTTTTCTGCAATGGGGGTGATTAAGGGGCAACCCTCACTCTCCACTTTATTTGGAAAAATTAAATATTAAATCCATTTTAGCCACTTTAAGCTAGGAATTATAATCAAAACATGTATGAACCATATTGTCTTATTACCTAATTATTTTTTCTATTATTTCTTTACTTATTAAAAGAATTACAATGCAGAAATATGCTCATGATGCAGTGCCATATATCGTGACAAGGTTGTTAGATTCCTGTGTTGTGGGCAACCATTTCTTAAATCTACTCAGCTAATAGTGCAGGCTTAAACAGCAGGTGTAATATGTTTCATGAGGAAGGTAGCAAAGGTAGATGAATATGTGTTAAGTCACCCTAGGCAAAAACAAAGACATTTAGGAAGATTTAACATGATTGAGAAGCTTATTTTACTTTGTGTATCTTTATTTCTATAATAGATTTATTTGTACTTCTAAAGGTATTTTAAACATTTTCTTGCATATTTTGTTTTGTAATTTTTTTTTTTTTTTTTCTTTTCCCCAAAGCTTCTTGAAAATTTCACTGGTTGGATTTTTGAACACAATCGTTTTGTGTGTGTTTTTAATAAATTATCACTGATCATTTTTGATTTTTTGAAATATATCTATTTGATTATAATACATGTGCAATATTCATGATTTGAGGAAAGTTATAATGTGTGGTATTGATCAAAATTTCAAGAAAATAAAAACAATTTTATACTAGTATTAAAATACCAAATATACTGTGATTTAATTTTAATACTAGAAAAATTAAATTTTTTAAAAAATTCTGTTGTTAACTGTCAATTTTTACTTCTGTGTCCAGATTCTCTAAAAAAGCACCAAAAGCATTTTGTTGCTAAAATTTTAAATTTTACAAGTGTATATGTGTTTCCTCCCCTTAACCATCTTTTTTTGCTGTCAATAAATTTTTTGCCCCCTCTCCTGTTTCTAAACCATTTTTTTTTACTCTTGTTTAAATGTAAGAATTAAAATAAATTACATGCATGATATTATATGTTATTAATTTTTCACTTAAATTAATTAAAAAATGCATATATTGGTATGTATGTACTTCTTGGAAGATATGCCAGATAAAAAAAATTGTTGGAAACCTTTAATCAATGCCAGTTTAGAAACAAAGTTTAATTTCTTTTACAAATTTTCTGTT
>BMAW01008231.1:447603-520199 GCA_019974015.1 Nephila pilipes | reverse complement strand
GCTATACATTTTCAGTAAGAGTACTTGTAATTTTGCTATTTAATTAATTATTTGAATTTTAAACTTAAATGTTCTATGCATTAGAATTAACTTGCATTGGGAATGTCAAATGATTAATGGTAAGTTTTAATTGCAATTAAATTGCACACTTTAATATATCGAAATTTATAAATGTCTTTATTTCCAAAATTGACTTAAAAGAAGTTTTAAGATTTTTGACCAAGAATTCATTTTTTGTAAAACTTGTTACATGTAAAAAAAAAATATGACCATAGTTGAAGAAATCTATTTTGAAACGAAGAAAGCAGTAATCGAAAATGCATATAAATTAATGCAACAATTCATCATGAACTAACGAACTTTACTAGAATAATACTATTACTTCACCCAATCTTCAAGATATGTATATTTTTTATATTAATAAATTTTCTGCTTTTAATTTATTCAAACTGTTCATAAACCTTATTTAAAAGATCCAAAACATGTTTTTTCAAATGTAATTCCATATCATTTTTAACAGCTTAAAAATTCAATAATACACATATATATAAATATATATAACATGTATATAATGGAGCAAGCATATTTATATACCAGCAATAAATATTGAAAATACCAGTAATTTATTGAATAACTTTTACATTCCTGTGGATGTATACTCTTAACTGGAAAGGATCTTTTATGCATAGGCTGAATATGGTTCAAAGTCTATATATAGGATTCTTTCCCCCTCATATGCAAGGTGTACTCTAGTTTCTTTGTCATGCAGTATCATTTTATTTTCACAGAATATTTAATTTTCAGAAATCTTAAATGATTCGCCCAACATAAGTTGAGGATTGTTTGTGTTATTTACAAAGTAACTTAACTAGAATTTATTCACATGAATGTTAAGAAATAATGATACATATACAAACTTTTTTCTCAGTTGTATTGCTTGATGGAACTTTCTGATGTGAATATCATCAATAAATAAATGTATTATAACTGGCTTAAATATTTGTATCTCTTATTAATGTATATACAGAGTGTTATTAAAATCATACAATGTATGGAGTCTTGTAAAATAGTTGAAATGGATGTGATATGCTACTTTATTTTCTGTTTAAATCATTAAATATATTCATGAATGATGCCTTTTCTGTTACCTTATGAGTTACTATTGCTTATTAATTGTACTGTATCATTATATTTGTGTGCTACTTATTTACATTTTTTTAAAAAAATTTTGAAGTGTTTTTACTATACTGTTAACTTTTAAGAATTTTTTTAAATCAGTAAAGGTGAAAAAATTTATAAATTTTGAATTCACATATGGCTTTTTGAACATTTGTGTAATATGTATATAAAAATCAAACTACATATAGCATTCATTTTTTAATAATTTTATGCATGTAACTGTTTTATGTGGCTTGATTCATTTTTGAAAAAAATTGTGTTGTATATGATTTATTTGCTCTTTTATGTGCAAACATGTTAAGATTTGGGTGAACAAGTAAATTTTTTTTATCATATTCATGAAAATGTTTGCTTGTTTTATTTAAAAGTTAATTATTCTTTTATGAGAATATTGTTGTATTAACAAAAGAAATTTTAAGCATCAGTTTGAGCACTTGGAATTTATAAGGGCTTAACATAGTAGCATTTTTTTAAAAATCTTATACTGTCTGGTTCTGATTATTATTATATGCTGAGAAGAGATTCATTTTGATATCTATATTTTTTATTGTGAAAGAGATGTGCATTAAAGTAAATGGTCTGTATTTTTGTGTAATTTCATTAGAATGGTTTGTTATTTCACTTTAAAAAGGCGATAGCTTTGCGAACATGATTTCATTTGTGAAACTGAAAAGGGGGAAAAAACATTAAATTTTTTTTTTCAGAGTATATGTAATGAATTTTTTGATCATCATTTCCATATGAACAAGTTAGCATTTTCTAAAGATACTTTTTCATGATCGATTTGATACTTAGTTTGTTCTTACATCAGTTTTAAATAAATTGGATATTCTTTTGAAAGCATACTCCTTAACAAAGAATCTCTTATTTTCTGTGATGAGTTGATTAAGTGTATAATTCTAATTAATTGGGAAACGTTTTATTTTCATAATTTTTTTTAATGAAAATCTTATTGTATGGAATTCGGCATGTTTTACTTTCCTTCAATTAGCCAGACTTTGCATTAGTTTTGTTAAAACACAAGTTGGATTTTTTTTTTTCTTTGTAAATTTTGACATTAATCTCCCTGTAATATTTATATGATGTTCAGTATTATGAAAGTCAAATATAAATTATTTTAATTTTTCATGTATAAAATTAATGCTAAGTATATGAAACGATAGAAATCTTTCATAAAAATTTTTTTTATGAAGGAAAAATCTGATTTAGAAAAAAGGAAATTTTAGGTGCATTTTAAGATTAAATACGAGGAAGACTATCTCAAAAAAATCAATTAACCATGCCTATTGTGCTTAAAATTAAATTGAATGAGCTATCTTTGTGACAATGATTATTAAATTTAATTTCATTATGCTAACCCTATTTTCCGTAACTAAATGATTCTGCCCAAATTGGGTACTTTCAGCCTTCTGAATAAATTGATACTTAGAAAGAGCTAAAACTTTATTTCCTTAAATATATTTTATTTTAAATTCATTAACTAAATGGTAGCTGAATAATCAGTTACATTGAAAACTACATCTTGTACTTGTTTCAATGTTATTTGTATTTAAAATCT
The DNA here is from genome assembly GCA_019974015.1 of Nephila pilipes. Classification (NCBI taxonomy): domain Eukaryota; kingdom Metazoa; phylum Arthropoda; class Arachnida; order Araneae; family Nephilidae; genus Nephila; species Nephila pilipes. The sequence goes on along the minus strand of BMAW01008231.1, from coordinate 517,462 downwards.
ATTGTATTAGCTATCTTTTATTAGAGGGATGTCATCAACATAAGATGTGCTAAAGATACCACTATGAGATGCATAGATTTTTCTATCAACTTCTCTATTTCATTAACCTTGTGCCTTGAAAGCATATAAAAACGAAGAATGTTCAATTAAGTTAATGCATCATTGTAAGAATTTTGCAGAATATATTTTTTTAGTCTATCAAACCAGTTTCTAGATTGTGACCTTAGTCTAGCAAATTATATAATGGCTTTTAGATTACAATTATATCTTACAGTGGCTTTCTAGCTTAAAAGGGTTCTCCAACCTTAGCCTAAAAGTATATTACTGTATAGCGTGACTTTTTTTTACTGTATAACAAGATAATGTTTTCTTGAAAAGCTCTTATATTACTTTCGTTTCCATCGTTTCTTTTCAATGGTAGTGGATTCCCCCCCCCCAATCCATATATATACATGCATTATATTTGAAAATTTTAATTTAGTAGCTACTTCATTTTAGATCAGTTTTGCTTCTTTCAATGTGTTTCTATTAATGAGTAGTGTGTTAAAAAAGTAACTCAGCTATGTATATCATTTGAAATATGAACAGCACCAATGTTTTCTGTTATTTGTTGATCAAATAAGGTTATTTGTGTATCAAAATATAAATAGATGGATATACTTTCTAGTGTTTTTTAAAATATTTTTTGCGTTTTTCTTTGTTATTTGTGAAATAAAAGCGAGTTTTATAACTGTTATAAACAAGATTCCTTTCTACATTATCAAATGTGTATTTAGGTCTTATTTTGACGTAAAAAAAGGCTTTTCTGAAGCCTTTTTAATAATAAATTGGTGACAAAAAACTTCAATTTTTTTATCTCTCTATCTCTTCATTATTAATTATAGATTTCCTCCAATTTCCGTTTTTACTTACCTCTTTGGTGTAATATCTGGGCCGTGGTAGTTCAAGCACAGTAAAGCGAACATAGATACCTCTAATGACCAATCGTGTAATGAGGCCGATGCACGTTAAATCCTTTGAAACTCATTGATCTCAGATAGTGCAAAAGTTTGGAGAATGGGTGCCAACTCGGGTATCATCTTTGTCACGACCGAGGTTCGCCAATAGCCCTCGTGTTGCTTTTAAGCGTGACTTTAATTATCAATCAACCGCTTAAATAGAAGTTTGCTATATTTACTTTTTATTTACTTACGTTATTTTATGTAAAGAAATTTAGTTGGGAATTAGTCACAAACTGAACATTGCTGGAACTACCATATTGTGTCTTGTGGAAGTTTTGAGAGGGAGTGTCGTCCTCGTCACATGACCGAGGTTCAAAAAGCTCTATTTTTTTGTGCTGTTAACTAGATTTGAATTCTTATCTCACAGCCTATCATGATATGCCAATACTGTAGAAAGCAAATTAATAGAAATTGCCGAATAATTATTTTTTTAGAAAACTAAATACCGGCCTTATTCATTAATAAAATAGAAAGATTATAAATGTGAATAACAGTAAATGTAAGCTTTCTAAAATCAACTTCTCTCCTTCCCCCTCCTTTTCTTTAGTCTCATAAATCTCAAACTATATAATACCGTATTTTACATTTAGGGCTTTTTCTAGTAAATTTCTTTCGTGTTTTGATCTCACTTGCCATTAAAACGTGTATTATCAATAAAATGTTTTTAAAAAGTGCTTAATAGTTGTAAGCTATGTATAAAATTAAGATAATTGCGTTTAGCTTATGTGGGTTTATCCCTCGTTGTAACTGAAATATTAAAATTTAGAATAAAGAAATGTTGAGATTCTTTTCATGTTTGAGTGAACACGATTAAATCTTTCATAGAATACATTGATTTACAAATTTTGTATTACAATTTAAGAATTTTAGAAAGGCTGATAAAATGCATCTGAAAAACCTAGAACATACCTGAAGTACATAGTAAAAATATTGCACAGCAAAAAAAAAAAAACTTTGTTCATACCTCCCCCCCCCTTTATTATTATTACTCGGTCGAAGTTTAATGGATACATAGGTGCTGCCATCAAATTATAGTTTTTAGAACGCTTAATCGTGTTATTCATCTAAGGTTCGTGATCATTCTCGTTTTATACATCGTTTATTTTAGTTGTTTGAATCTGGATATCAACTTCCTAACAAAGCCATCATGGGTAAGGATAGGGAATAGCAGAATAACCTATTTTAATTATTTCTGGACCGATTAACCAACTTGTTAAACCGTTTATTGTTTTAGGTGGCTGCGGTAGCCTTGTGGTCATGATCGCGGACTTGCGGCCGGCGTTGTTTTCGTCGGTTCGAACCTTGATGCCTCTAAAGACCTGCCGTGTAGCGGAACTAATGTCGAGGTCCCAAGACCTTCCGTTTGTTTGGTGTGTAAGTTTGGAGAGGGAGGTGCCAGCTTAGATGTCATCCTCTTCACTTGACCGAGGCTCAAAATTATGAGGTCCGTTGCCTCTCAGTGTCGACATTAATTGTCAATCATACCTCATCAGACATATAAATCACACTTTCTACTCCAACCTCCAAAGAGCATTATCATCCAAAAACTCACTGTTTTTTCAACAGTTCTGATTATGCAAACTTTCAGTAAATTACTCAACTATTGACAATAATAAATTTCTTCTAATCTAAACCAACAATTCATTCTCTCAACCCAGGTTTTTGGGCCGGAAATCTGTTCTTTTTTTTTTTTTTTTTTCCAGAGTAGGGGAATAATTAAGATTCATTAAAATTACTAAAAAATTTATATTTTTATAATCATTGATGGTACAAGCAATAATCTAAACAAGGATGTGTGCTATAAAGGAAATATATGTATTTAAGGTATTTGTTTTTATATATATATTCGTACACATACACATATGTATAAATTAATTGAAATGAAAATTAATATCGTTCAGTTCATCTTTCAAATTTGCTAATACACACTATACAAAAGAATCATAAAATGATATTTATCTCTTGAGAAACACTCTTATCCAAACTTTGAAAAGTGTAAGACATTTATAGGATTGTTTTTTTTTTTTTTTTTTTTTTAGTTGTAATAGACATAGACTTTTATACGGTTATGACTTAAAGAGTAAATTCTAACGAAATGGAATTTGAAAATCTAGATACATAATCATATAGTAACCAATGTTTAAATTTATTCATAGCTAAAAAGGCAATATTTCACAACTAGAGACTCTAATAATGTATGAGTGGGGCCGCGGCAGTCTACTAGTGGTCATGGTTGCGTACTTACCCCCGTCGTTTTCGTAGAGCTGTGGGTTCGAGTATTGATGCCGCTAAAGACCCAACGTGCAGCGGGACTGATGTATTTTAAATCTGTCGAGATCCCAAGTTCCCCCCCCCCCCATTAACGTGGTGTGGAAGTTAGGAGAGGGGAGCTCCAGCTCAGGTGTCATCTTCGTCACTTGACCGAGACTCAAAATTACTCGAGATCCGTTGCTAACAGCTCTCGTGTTGCTGCTCTGTGCGACGTTAATAAACAATCACTAATGCATGAATCTTCGCAATTTTATTAATGATGTGACAAAGTACTGTAAAATTTTTCTTAAAATTACATTAAAAAAAGCTCACACATTTATTTGAAAAGTTTAATTTTTTAAGATTTCATACTAAAACAAAAATAATCAATTTTCAAGTCTGTTGATTCTTGAATATCTCTCTCTACATCTGTAACTCCTCAATATATATATTCTCAACAAAAAAGTAATACCACTTTACAGAAAAGCAATATTAACTGTGCAAAATGGTTTTAAACACATGTCTTTTAAAAGGAAATAGGCGTTAAAAGAAACAAATGAAAATACATCTTATGTTTTATTTTACCCACGGTACAAAATTATTGTTCTATATTGCGTGATAAATATTTGTCACAATTCACATAAATTTTATGTTTGGATTGGGGCCGCGGTAGCCTAGTGGTCAAGGTCGTGGACTAGCGGCCGGCGGTTTTCGTTCAGTCGCGAGTTCGATCCTTGGCCGCCAACGACCCGCCGTGTAGCAGGGGCTGATGCACGTTAAATCTGCTCGGGGCCCAAAGTCCTCCCGATGGCGTGGTGTGGATGTTAGGAGAGGGGGGTAGCTCAGGTGTCGTCCTCGTCACTTGACCGTGGTTCAAAATTACGAGGTCCGTCGCCAATAGCCCTCGTGTTGCTTCTAGTGCGACGTTAATAAAAACTAAACTTATGTTTGGATTCCTTTGGGTTATACAAGCACTTTTTACGTGTTTCTTGATTCACTTTAAATCAAAGTTAAAAGTCTTATGTCATTCTAGCAAGCAATGTGCAGCAAAATGAATATTAGTTTTAATCTTGATCATAATCATGAAATGAATTTTGGAGGGAATACGGATTTTGATGATAACTTATTGTAAAAATATTAAAATGTTACTTTTTTTCATGAATACATAGTCTATCGCTTATTCAATATTTATTTATTTTCTTAACTTTGCAAAGAGACAATATATCTAGGAATCAGTTAAATCAAAACGTAAAATCTTTAAAAAGTAAAAGCGAAAACACTAATTGCAATACCTGCAATTATTAAATAAACAACTATATTAAAGAAGTAATAAAATGTAGCATATTTAAAGTAAGATCATGAATCATTTCAAGAAATATAAGGAGATAACAGATCATTTGAAATATGTCCTAGTCTAATTTTTACATTTATTGTAATACAGAGGAATGGAAATTTTCAAAAGTAAATTTGTATTTTTTCAGCAACTCTAAATACACAGTTATGTAAACAACGCAAGAATTTGAAATGTTTGTTAGGGAATATGTGCGTGTGTGTCCTAAATATTGTGAAAGGATTAAATTGATGAAATAAAAAGTAATCCTCGTTACTTTCTCTTTTGTACTAATTCTATCACACGCGCGCGATTCTAGTTTTAATTAAACTTATTTAAAAATTTTAGTCAAATTACTGTGAAACACTTCAACAACATAAATTCGCACCGGCAATGTAACGGAATAATGTTTATCGAAATAGCACTTGATAATATTATTCCGTAATAACTGGAGAGTCTAGATTTACCTTTTGTGAACGACGAAAGGAATACACCAGTTTCTACCTGATGAACCGAAAGCTGTCTGAAGCTACGTAAAAATGCAATTCAGTAATGATTTGTGTGTATATGAAACTCAATTCCTGTCAAAATATATATATATATATACTTTTCGAAAAATTATGTTTATTGAACACTTTAGATAAGATATCTTATATGAAGTAATGCTATTTCAAAGTTTTGGGGATCATGAGACGCAGCTCTATATGAATGATAGAATAGTATCGACTACATTGCAATGCTTACGAATATGGTAAGTGTATTATGCAGCGTGTAATATTGTTTCTTCAATTACCCACGAAATTGGATATAAATAATTTTTATTTTAAAAAGAAAAGAATTAAGGGTGCAAAAAAAGGCCCTTTTCAATATTTCACCAAAAAAACCAGCTTTTTAAAATCTTAGGTTTTTTTTTTTTTTTCTTCTTCTTCTTTTTACAAGAAAATGTTTCCAGAATTTGTAATTCAATAATGTAAAGAAATGTAATAAAAAACTAGTACTGTAATCCATATCCATACAGTTATTTATTATTTAATTTTATTTGGGTATTTGAAATGCTCTGCTACACGACCCAATAGTGGAAGTAGTCACTCGCTATTCGTTCATTGCCATTTAACAGTCAGGGGCTTATAAATGAAATATAAATCTTAGTTGCCACACCTTTTAAAATGATTCAATTTATTAATTAATTTGGCATTGCGGAAAAAAACTTAATTAAATAAAATTGTGGCAGTTTTATTCAATGTATTTATCGTCCTAATTTCATATCATGTATAGCTATTGACACATTTAAGTTTAGAATCAGTTTAATAAGACAAATAAAACCTATCACACTTTTCTATAATTTATTTAGAATCAGGAGTGAGATATTGCTTGTTAATATTCTTATCACAGCCTGCAAGTTAATGTATGTCAAAGAGCATTTATATTTACTCTCGTTGATATTCAAGCAAAAAAAACTTAGTTCATAAGCTTATGGAATCATTTTGAAAGCAAATTTCTTCATAAATGGAAATTTTTCAGCAGAAAAAGATTTGTGAAAGCCAACTAATGCCACATCATTAAACATTTATTTCACAGAATGATCTAACTGATGTCAATAAATTGATGTCAATAGTTGCAGCTCTTCAGTTGCTGCGTCAACACCAGCTGTGATGGGATAAGACAGCAAATTGAATTTAAGTTCAATTTTCGTCCTGAAATCTTCTTCTGATCCCTTCTTCCAAACTCTACAAATGATCCTTAACCTCAGTAGAAACACTTTCAGGTACTTTCTGTTTTCCTAACAAAGGGATTTCCTAAAAATCGCGTCACCTGCTTGATTTGATAGTAGACCTATTTTTGCTTTGAATAATTTTACGCAAGGGAAAGAAATCTCGGTTCAAGACAGATTTTTCTGACTGTATTGGCGGGCCAAGTGGCCCGTGTGCTACTTTTTGCCACTCCTGAATTAGGGGAATGAGGCAGCAATTTAGGCGCCTTTCTTCTTAGATAATCGTGGTTGAAAATTATACAAAATTGAAAACAATAGTCTTTGAGTAGCTATGGAGCGAATTTGATTCAAACAAACCAACACACGACCCAGCCGATTAGTCTGCAAAGTTTCTTTTGAACAAAATGCGTTTAAAGTATCAGCATTAAAAAAGTATCGCTTTAGAATCACATAATTAGAAATTTGAATTGAATTCAGAAATCCTGAGAAATAAAGGAGCTTAAGAGAAGTAGTACATATAGATGGCTTTTTATCATTTTAAAAGAGGTGTATCTACGAGTACATAAGAAATATAGGAGAAAATGTTAAAAAACAAAAATCTCACGATGTTTTTATTTCACATTCATAAACTGTAAAATAGTAAATGATAGAGTACTCATTTTTTCAACTAAAGTTAATATTTGTTAATACTTCAAGTAATGTTTCAAGTTAGCATTATTTTTAATTCGAATGCTAAGAAATAAACATTTAGAAAGTGAAAAACCTCATTGAAACCGAATAATCTTGAATAGAATAGTACTTAAAAAATGACCCCAAAATTGAGAATACACTTTTATTTTCACAAATATTCTTGCTTAATTTTATAAATTTCAAGTAAAATATTTAATGACTAAGTAAGTGTTATGATTATGCATAAAAGTCAGGGCATTTGATTGTCTAGATAACATACAATAAAAATATTCGATAAAATGTGATCACCTTTGAGAAATTTAAAAAAAAAAATAGCTCGACAAATTTTACAATCAAAAATTGAGAATACACTTCAGAAAAATGTTTTATTAAACTCTCTCTCTCATATATATATATATATATATAACAGGTCAATTGAGATGTAGTAGAGTCAATTGAATTGTAATTCTAGTAGAGCCATCTATGTGTCAGGCCGGGGACTTTTCAATTGACCTGTTATATATATATATATACACAGATAGAGAACAAAATAATACGAACACCTGTGAAAAAGTAGGATGTTTTTCACACCTTCTGTACAGCCACGCCACTTGCAGCAGAAGTCTGCCACCTAGTGAGCGTGAAGAGGAAGGTATCAGTCTCTCAACAGCAGTCACCTGCGTTGCATGCGTCTATCGAACTGTCTGTGATAAGGTGAAATGTCAGACCTGTCAGAGTTCCAAAGAGGAATGATTGTTGGAGCGCGTTTAAGTGGAGCATCGGTTACGGAAGCAGCAAACCTTTTGTGGTTTGCAAGGAGTTCGGTATCAGCCATTATGTCAGCGTACACGAAAGAGGTTAAGACGACGTCTTCAAAGCACAACAATGGCAGAAAGTCAAAGCTTGCTGATAGGGATTGACGGGTCTTAAAGGGCATAGTAGCCCGAAAGCACAAGCAATCGTTATCCGAGATAGCATTCGAAATGAACAATCATCTCCAGGACCCTGTTTCAACAAAAACTGTCAAAAGGGAACTTCATGCTGTGAACATTTATGGCAGAATGGCAATTCGTAAGCCCTTGGTGACAGCAACTAATGCTTTCAAGTGACGACAATGGTGCAGAGATCACAAAGGCTGGTCCCCACAGCATTGACAACAGGTAATATGGTCAGAGGAATTGTCATTCACCCTATTTTAGACGACCGGACGCGTCCATGTCTGGAGAACTCCCAGAGAAGCGTTTAATCCTGAATGCCTCTTGCCGACTCTGAAGCATGGGGGTGGGTCCATTATGGTATGGGGTGCGATATCTTGGCTCAGTCTTGGACCACTTGTTATTCTGCATGGGAGAATCAAATCCAATCACTATCTAAGCATTCTAGGGGATCATGTCCATCCTTTTGTCCAGACTGTATTCCATGAAGAGCGATCGCTTTTTCAAGATGACAACACCCCTATCCACACTATTAGGTGTGTTCAAGCATGGTTCGAAGAGCATGATGATGAAGTTGAACATCTTACCTGGCCCCCTCAGTCTTCGGACTTGAATATTATTAAATATGTATGGGAATATTTGGAGTCTAAACTTCGTTCCCGATTTCCACCATCATCCATCCTTTCGGAATTAGAGACCGTTCTGCAGGAGGTATGGCTTAATATTCCAATAAATATTGTCCATGATCTTTATGTATCTATACCACGTAGCATTAAATCTGTACTTCAGTCAAAGGGTAGTCTAAACCCCTATTAATAAAGATTTTCTATTATTTCACAGGTGTTCATATTATTTTATTTTCCATCTATATATATATATATATATATATATACAGAATCATTATAAAAAATTCCTCTCTTCATTGAGAGAAACTACTGTTGAACCTTTAATCATGCCATGTTTATTCCACATTAAGCTAAGTAAAATGAAATCTCTGTGAGAAAGCAATGCCGATGTGGGAAAGTTGGTATTTAGATTATCAAAGAGAGAATATTTTATCATGACATTGTTAATATTATGGTACGAAATCATACTTGTATTTTGAAAGTTTATTGGAAAATACAAAAGGCGGTAAATATCGAAAGCAGATAAAATTGAGAGAAGGAAAAATATTCTTAGTGAAATGAGAAAAAGACAAACACTGAAGAAAATCAAATTAAATTCCAAAGTAAATACCATTAAACTTGCTGCAGAGACTTTTACAATTATTAGGTATATTTGTGCGCAAAGCATACGTAATGTTATTTAAAAAAAAAAAAAAAGGTGGTTAAAATGGTAGAGTAATATGAAGAGGAAAAAAACAGTTCTTCAGCTGGCAAAATCATAGAAGGCTTATAGAATTCTCTAAAATACACCAATTCCCAAAATTTGTGGAGCAAAGTTATTTTTTAATGAGTAGATATTTAATTTATTTGATAGTTGTGGTCGTTGCTCATTGTTTGTAGAAAGCCATATATTTCTCTCGGTTTAAAGAAACATGTGTCGAACAATAAAACAAGGAGTTAATATGTTAGTGGTTGCGATTGTTAAGCAAAAAGCGAGATGGGAAGCATGTTTTCATTGACAGCAATGCGGACCACATAATTCATTCAGATATATTTCAAAATAAATCTAAAGAAAGTGATATTAATAACGATGATATTATTTGTTAAGGAATCTCATTTTCCTGGAAGACAATTACCCCAAGCATAACGGATACTCGACAGATGATACCTATTTCCTCGACAGATGAAACAATCTTATTTAAGATCTCAGATCTATTTACTCCAACTATGAACTTGCGTGAAGAACAAAAACATAATGATGTCTCCGTATAAACAGATTTTTGAAGTTTGTTGATTATGCAGCAAGAGGAGTATAAAAGTTGGCAATAATTTTATTCTCTGAATATTAATTTTTTTAAAAAAAATTAGCCATTTATCAATTACTCTTCCAGTTTTGCAAAAATATATATTTGATGTCATATTTCTTTTAGCCACATCTCTTCCCCCCCCCCAGTTCTGTGCACGTGTGTGACTAATTAAATTTGCATCTTTCCTAAAAATATTTCTTTTCTTTCTTTTTAGTTTTAATTCCATAACGTAGAATTATGGATTAAATATACTACAGTTTCGGAAGGATTCATTCTAAAGTTATGGAAAAGTCGTGTTTTGATAACTTTAGAATGAATGTTAAATTGCACTTTATATATATATATATATATATATATATATATATATATATATATATTCTTATTGAGGCTCGTAATTTTTTTTACTCCTCATTTATTTTTTGTGTAACAAATTATTATATTTAGAAATCTTGAATTTAAAATTTTTATTTAGCACTTAAAGTAGTTAATAGAGTCTTAAATTATTCCTTTAAACATTTCAAAACAAGATCTTAGAAAAACTATAAAAGGGGGTAAAAAACGAAATCAAAATAATAATACCAGACAACTATGTATGCATGAAGCGGAATTTTTCCTCAATCACTAAAATTTTAATAGTAATCCCAAATTATTATTTAAAATTATCTTTCACCATTTAATATAGTAAAATACATACATTAAGAAACAAAATAGTACTTGACATTGTTATATGTTTCAAAAAATGCAAATTTTTTCATTGAAAAAACTTTTTTTTCGTTCACATGATTTGAACGCGTTTATCTCAGCATAAAAATTCAATATTATTATCAATACAGCAGATATTGCTTTGTAGAAATTTTAATGCTTATCTTTATTGGTACGCTATGAAATATTACATTGAAGCAAATATTAAGAGAAAGATACTCTTTTATAAAATGGAGAAATTGATAGAAAAATAATGGAAAGTCGTTCTGAATGTATATATATTTGCTTTAAATTTTCGATACCAGGACATGATATGAATAGTTACAAGAAGGATAAAATTAAGGTTAACTAAAATTCTTAATGTAAATTATAATCCATAAAAATTGGAAGATAAAATAAGACCTGCTAAAAATCTGTCATTTTAAAGAATATAAAAGCTTACACACATAAGCATAAAATTCGAATATATCATTTCCCCCAAATACTGCTTATCAAAGTATTTTTGATGTTATTAAAAGAAAAAATCCAACTGAAAATAATTTCAAACAGAATAACAGTAATCTGGAATAACTTGCGAAAAAAATCACATATTACATTTCGAAATCTATTAAATAATTTTAAATAATTAAGTTCCAATATATATATATTTTTTAAAATAGGAGTTTAACTTCTAATTTTGAAATATACGAGTTGGGAGACGTGTAATTTTTTCTTTTAAGAAAGCAAACATCTTCTCGGAACCAAAATTTTTTTTTAATATAATCTCTATAGCATTTTATACCATAATTTTACAAAATGAAATAAATCTAAAAGCTTCTTTACAATTTACAGAAAACGGTTTAAGCTTATGAATAAAACGGCACGAATAAGAAAGACCCCTCTAAGAGAGCAGGTCTGAAAAGCTTTAGTGCTATGATTTAATCATGTTTGATGTCATATTTTTCTAAATAAGAACATATAACCAGGATTTGTAACTTGTTTTTGTACTTTATTTCAAAGGTTAAAAGGAAATAAGAAAGAAAAACAACTCCTATGTGTTTTTTATTTACATGGAGCATTGAGAGCAAGAACCAAACAACACTTCAATAACACTGGCTGGTTATTGAAGTGTTATTGAGATTCGATTTATGCATTTTCTGGTTTCAGAGCTAGGGTGTACTAAGATTACTTCCTGCAATAAATAGCTTTGTCACTTTTGGAGTAATTTTAGCATTTATATGGGCTTCCAACATATTAATATCTCCTAATCAGTTCCCTAGAATGGTAAAAAATTTCCCAAAACCTATTATTTACCGAAATTATCTTGATAAATAAAATTTTCATTACACAATCGATAAATGTATTGAATCATCAATTTGAAAATATTAATTTAAAAGTGAAAAAGAAAGTGTTTTCTTTTTCTTTTTTTCCTTTTTGCTTTAATTAGCGTAAGCATGTTATTAGCTTCGACTTTGATTCAATAATTTATCACTGACTATAAATTATCATATCACAAATTTTATTTAATCTGACACAATCGTCTATTTATATTATTATTTCTGTTTTTAAATATTTTATTATCCTTATTTATATAATCGGGAACATTTGTATTCGGAAGAATTTGGAAACTTTTTTTTATCCCATCAGAACTTATTTCGTCTCTTGGTTTTAAAACTTGAAATTCTTATAATAGATTTTTTTTTTTTTTTTACAATTTTTTTGCCGTTTTTTTTTTAAAAAATTTTTTTTAAAATTTTTTTTTTTTTTTTTTTTTTTTTTTTTTTTTTTTTTTCAATGTGAAAGAAAACCATGAGGCTTCAAATACAAAAGTAAGGAGAACCATGTTAAAAAATACTCTATGTAAAATCATTATCCTTTATCCAAAAAAGGAAGATAAAAAACTGTAACGATATAAACGCTGCAATATATATAAATCACTGAATATCACTACTATTGTAAAGTTTGACTACCGTGGTAGCCGAATGGTCATGTTCAAGAGGTCTTAGTTTAGTTTAGTTTTTATTAACGTCATATTAGAAGCAACACGAGGGCTATTGGCGACGGACCTCGTAATTTTGAACCACGGTCAAGTGACGAAGACGATACCTGAGCTGACACCTTCCTCTTCTAATTTCGATATCGGGAGGACATTGAGCCTCGACAGATTTAAAGTGTATCAGCCCCGATTACATGGCGGGTCTTTAATGGCATCAAGGGTCGAACCCACAACTCAATGAAAGCCACCGGCAGTGAATCCTCAACATTGATCACTAAGCTACCGCTGAAACTATAAAGACATTCACGAAAACTCTCTTGTGTAAACACACACTCAATAACGAATTTGTAATGATTTTACTTAAGTTTAATTCAATTTTCTAATTTTTCCTACACTTTAACGACAACAGTGGGAAGTTCATCTTATTTTCTGTTACAAATCCATTTGAGTTTCTAATTTATGTGATAAAGCGTAAATTTACACGAATCAGAATCTCCAGCGGTTTCAAATCCCGTAGCGACTACTTTTGAATACAGATAATGCCTAATAGACTTTTTGTATACAGATAAAATACCTAAAAATCCTTTATTCTAATAACATGTGATCTGAATAAATCATTGCATTTAAATTTCAAACATAAAAAATTTCGCTCCCTTCTGCTTTAGCGGTGGAGGCGATTAGACTCACTTGCGTTGCGTCCACAAAGTTCTGGAATATTTAAAGTTTTTTATGGTGTTTTTCAATAATTTTTTTTTGTTAAGTAATTTTAAGTTAACAAATTTTTGATTTCTTTAAATCAATCAATCTTCTTGTGTTTATCATTTAAAATATCAATCAGGTTTTTTTTTAGCTGTGAGTTCTTTCATGAAGTAGAGAAGATATCAGGATTATAGCCTTTATTGCTTTACGATATCCTAAAGATCGTATCCTAATCGTATCTCGTATATCCTAAAAAAAAAAAAAAAAAAACAATCTATCAATAGAGAACATATACATTAACGAATTATGAAAGGGTTTTCTATGTTTGTAAATGTTTTTTAATAGTTATGTTTGTTTTGTTTTATTACAATTTGCTCTAACTTTCTTCGGATAAGGTCCTTCTGATATTATTTTTGTCTTTAAAAAGTTTCAACTTTTTATTTATGACTTCGTATCATTGGTAAATATTTTATATTATAGTATGTTTTAGATTGCTTTCCTTTGAAATTATATTTTCGTTTAATTAATTCACTCTTTTAGGTAAGGTTTTTAATTGGTGTTACTATATTTTAGATGATTTGTTAAGTGTAAATTGATCTTTAACAGTGAAATTGAAGATAATTACTACATTAACCTTCTCTGCTTTCTTTTAAATTGTTTGGTTCTTTAATAGTTAATTTTTGGATTTTTTTAGTTTTATACTGTGGTTTAATTGTGATAGTAAATTTTTATCTGATTTGAACAAATTTAATTTGTTTTTTAATGATGATTTCCTCATGTAATTTTTTTCTGTTAATTTAGTGTTAGATATTCTTAGATTGTTATTATGATCTGTACAATTAATATATATATATAACTGTTTTAAGTTCTATGAAGGACAAAAATTAATATTTAGTTTAGATATCTATTCAATAGATGGCAGCACAAGTACAATTAGCGACAAAATATGGGAGAGCGAGAAAGAAGAAAAAATATCCGTTTAGTAAACGGTATGCTCCCACTCACATTATAGTTTTTACTCGTACAAATGCAAATAGGTTTTAAAAAATTATCAAGGTAGTAAAGCAACTAATTTTCCGCTTAATGACATTGAGGAACAAATATAGAAAGAACACTTATGTCAATGAGAACATATACATACATACATTCTGTGTACATGCATGTTAATAGTTATTTTATGGAAACTATAATTGAGTAATTTCTATTATTAGAGATGCTTAATTTTTCGACGACTTTTTTTTGTTACATTTACCATTCATTCAATTGTATGTATAGATAGATGTTGGCAAACAACAATTTGATAAGCGAAGCTGCTTTATTCAAAATCAGAGTCAAGAGAATGTGTTTAAAGTGCTGTTAAACTGGGTCATCCATATTTTATTTATAAGGTGATTGTGAACATAACCAGTTCAAATATGAATTGAAAACTATTTTAAAAGAAATTATCTGGACCAAAATTCCAGTGAAATATCTTGTTCATTTTTACCTAACAACCTGAAAACTTAAGACACATTTAAGGAAAAAGAATGAAACACTCACAATTAATATTTCTTCTCGAACATTATTCACATTTCTGTACTGATATAATTTTACTTTGTTCAGTTTATTTCTAGAATAATTTGTTAAAGTAATGGTTTCAAATTTGGCATAAAAATTTTAGTTGTTTTACATGAATTTGAAAATTGTTTTTATAATAAACTAACATAACATAATTTAAAATACAAAGATTTTAGAAAAATAGACATTTACTAACTCACTAAAATTCTCATATTATTCATATAGCTTTAAATATGATTAAAAAAGCTTTTTCATAGCTCATTTAAATAAAATTATTTAAAATGTTTCATTTCCTGTAATACCTATGCTACATTTATTTAATTTCTATCAGTTTTTCATAAGCATCTCTGTTAATTAAAATAACTAAAAATCTCATTTCATACTCTAATTCTTATCATCAATTTCTTTATAAATAACATGTTCAAAATAACAATTATATGTTCTCTATTTTATAAATTCTATGTGTAGAGTAAGAGATGAAAATTCTTTTTTGAGTTTTCATTAGTCATAACAAGCAGTTCACTAATATTCCAAAGCTGATTAATTGTATAGTTATGTTTTATTAAACTTGCTTGAATTTTTCCAGAAAATGCTATTTGGTTTTAGACACAGTTCGATTACGAAATGATTTACCATTATATTTATTTATTTTAATTAACATGCAACAAAAGCAGTTGAAATTCTTTACAATACATGTGTGGTTTAGATTGCAGAAACATGATAGTATTATATTCCTAGCAAATGTATTTGAAAATGTCATTGAAAAAGTTATAAGTACTTTTTTCACGATGAATTATACATAACACAAAAATTTGTGAAATAAATTTTAAAATCATTTTATATTAACTACTTAACATTTTTCTCTAGACATATTTTTCAAGTGATACATTTATGATTTGTTAGCAATTAAAAGTTTATGAAGAACAAAAATTATATACTGAATTTTATGAATCTATTAAACTTTGAAGTTTACATACATGCATGGTTTTAAAAAATTCACTTGAAATAGATAATTATCTGCAACATTTCATTTATCAGTTGGCAGAATAAAACTGGATTTAAATTAAATATCAGTCTGTTTAGCACTTAAAATTAATTTTTTATACATAAAATTAAAACTATTTGTGAAATTTTTTTTATTAATGATGGTTATAGTGCAAGATTTTTTTCATTTTACAACTTGGTAAAAATTAATACTATAGAAGTAAATAAAAAATTTTATTGATGAGAAAATTTGAAAAGTAACTAATAATAAGACTTTTATAATATAAAATTAACACTTCATGAAAGTTTTCTTTGAAATATTTGAAATATAATAAATCATTGTATATTATTACAAACTCATATTAGGACTTAAGTGAATGAAACTAAATAAGGAGAAGCCATTGAATGTGATAAAAAGTTTAACAATTTATTGTGCAAGACATATATAAGTATCGAAAATCAAATGATATAATTCACAAAGAAATGTATTTCATGTCCACATACAATTTTCTACAGCTGTTTAAGACCTGTTAATTTTATACAAATAATTTTGAAGAATTTTAATATTACTTTTAAAATTTAAAAAAAAAAAGTCTTTCAGAGACTTATACACAAATTAGCTGTGATAAAAACAGATGAAATTTAAAAAAAAAAAAAAATAACGATATATATATACATTTGCGGAGAAATTTACAGAAGAAAATATTTAAAATTTTTCTAATAACACTGAAAAAACAGCATTTTTTTTTTCATTTCCATCAAAATAATCACAATTATACAATCATTAACACAATAAAACATAAATAATTAAATTAAATATCCCAATGCAAATAGATAATTAAAAATATAAAATTTTACAGATTTATATAAAATTCTGTATGTGAAGTAAATATATGCAACATTTGTAAAATAATTATATTCTCAGAAAAAAAAAGATTCTTAAAACTATTTAGAATGATAACACCACATTAACAAACATTTATACAAATGAAGTAAACTTTCTATATTGATCTTTGGTAAACTAAGTACCATACAATAATCTGTGTTACCACATCACATTACTTGGCACATAATTGTATACAATTCAGCATTTATTTCTATCAATAACATGACCTTTAAATAACGGGTTATAATTTAAATCTTGACGGTCTCTCATAAATGCACAATACCGTAAGAGGTTAATAACATGCTTGATTATTCACTATAAAAATTACTTTTCACATCAACAGTCTTCATATATCAAATCAATATCCATTTATCAGAAGAGTCATTAATGCCACATTCAAAAACACAGATAAACAAATATAATTGTTGTTTATGAGCCATTACACAAATTAGTTTTTCTTCGTCTAATAAGAGGCTGATATAAGCCGAACATCCGACTTGAAATATAAAAGATATCTAATGACATCGTCTTTGTCGACATATTTCAGTTTTTCCACCGCTTGACGATACATGACGATGAAAGGCACATAAAAAAGTAAGGCCCGGCCTTTAGTAGTGGACTGTTTTCTAGCAGCGGTAATTTTCAGCGAGAAATAATTATTCCATGCTTTTACTGGCGTTCTCAGGCGCAACTCCAACATTGGAAAGCAAATTCTTAAGGACGCTGAGTTCTTTGGAGAGGAGTTCCACACGCTTTCTAAGCTTGTCGTTTTCTGACACAAGATCACAAACACGTTTTTCTGTATCCTTGCAGCGTTGTTTTGCTTTTTCTCGTGATTTTCGGACGGCAATATTGTTTCTCTCACGCCTCCTGCGATACTCGTCAGATGCTTTATCCAGCAATTTTTTGCTCGATTTCTTGTCGTCAGATTTGTAGCTAACCACCTCCCGCTGATCCCCGCCGAAAACTGCTGTGTTAAGTGCAGCGTCCGGCAGATGAGGAAGTCCCGCGAAGGTGTAACCTCCGGTGCTCCGGCTGGCGAAACTGTTGTGGGTTTCGATTCCAGCGGTCGGTTCCTGCTTAATGCCCGCTTCGGAGCCGTAGCGGTCGGACCCAAATCCGGCCGACTGGGGCATCGGGAATCCGAAGTTGACACTTGGAATGGTGTTTACCGGAGCGGTAGTGGCGGATCTCTCAGATTCCTCGCCCAAAATATCGGCTAGAAGGGTATCGGCCGGAACCTGGTTCGAGACGTCAATGAAATTATGAAGATCAAAAGACACCTCTGGAGTGCTGAGATCAGGTAGATCGGGTACAGCACTTAAGTCCAAATTCTTCAGTTTCGCACTCCGTTTCGGCACCTCCGCCGCAAAATCATACATGAGTGGAGACTCTACAAACGGGTACGGGTAGCATGCTGGATAATCTTTTAAGAGAGCCGTTGTGATTCGTAAAGGGGGGCCTTGCCCAGTTAGTTTTTCCAAAACTTCCGCCACAAAAATGCGCGAGTCCCCAATGAGAACGAAAACTGCGCAACTTCACTTGTCGACTGAGTTATGAAGTATGCCCTACGCAATAACGCAACAGCAAACACAACCCGAACTGCGGTCGATAGAAGTTTGTAGAAACTGTAAGCTTCCGCGTCAAAGAGTGCTCTGTTTCACCCTCTTTCTTAGTGAACAAAAGCGAAATTTCTGGTCGATACTTTACGAAGCGGTGGATATTCAAGGTCTAAAGAAGTTTTATCACTTTTGGCAGTTAAAGTTCTCTGATAAGAGGCGATCTAGAATCCTATACAGCGGAGGAAAAATCAAGAACAGTGATGTCACTTTTAAGCACTTTGATTGGCTGCTGAGGCTGACGTAATTCCAAAGAAGCGGAGCGCAAATTTCGCTTGTCAAGGATTGACGTCACTCTCTATCTAGATCGGAACAGGTTCTTAGAAGATCGGAGACTTCGGACTCAAGGTTAGGCATGCAACTGCACGTAGGGGAGAGAAACAGAAGTTCAATGCTACACTTTATTTTATTCACTAGTTCACAGTGTTTACTCCTAGTAACAGAATTTGCTTTCCACGTGCTCATAAGCCATGCGTGGAAATATACTACCGTAAATTGCGAAAATAATCAGCCCCGCCCTAAGTTATTCTTATCAATGTAACTAAATGAACGTGAGATTAGTAAGATCTGTAATAAAATCATTCATCGTTTCTATATTTGTACGAAAACATTTTCATATGGAATCATTATATATCTCCTTCAGAGTCTTATCTCGAGTGCTGAAAATCTTTGTACAATGACATCACATTCAAAAAAGCAATCTCAAAACACTTAAAAAATTGTTGAGAGGAAGACTTTCTAATTTTTTCAAAAAATGACACATAATTAATATAAAGAGGAGATGAACAATCATTAATATTAGGAATGGAAAAGAGTAATAAGAAATAAAAAAAAAGTTCAAGGGATTTTTAAATTACCCACATTACATAAAAAGATGATTATCTACAAGAACAAATCGTGGCAGTTAGTGAAAATGCATTGCATTTATGCTATTCGTTTTTCACGAATCAATCATATTCGAAAAAAAAAAAAAAAGAGGCTTAAGAAAAAGCTTTAGAACAAAGCATTCTTAAACAATTTCAGTTAATTTATAAGAACAACAAATTCGAAAAGAATCTTTTTTTTATTCTTATAAAAATTTTATAAATAAACAAAGGAACGAAGCAAACATATGATAGTTTAATTTAATCGACGCTTTCTAGAAGTGTCAGCAACAAACCTTTCTCTTTACCCATTGGCACGAGTGCCGACCGTTTGTCCAATTCTGCCTTTTAGATTAGGTGGTACATTTTTCTGCTCTCTTTAGATTTTTTATTCCCTATCCAAACATGAATTTTTATTTTCATGGGTTATTTGTATAAATCGCTCAAAAGTCTAAAAAAGAAAAGTATGCAAAATTTGGCTTACTACTTGATTTCTAAGATGTCAGACGAAGTGTACAACTCAAACAATTACAATAAAATCTTAATTACATGACATTGATTCAATCGGAATTCTCCAATAATTCGGTCAATTATAATTCTTATTTAAGTCTACAAGTGCAGTAAAAGAAAAAGTCATCGTTTATGTCTTTAAATTAAAGACTGCAAAAAGAAGAAATGTATTTCAAATGATTGCGAGATTTTTAAATAAATTCTGCGCATTCTGTAATTATGCTAAAGATTTTGCCTTTAAATATTTTTGATTTATATTTATATATATATATTTGAAATACTTACTATTTCTTTTATGTTAAATGTACGTGAAAATGGATAGTTCTATACAGCTAGAGGTTTTATACTCGACTTTTTAAGAGATTCGATGTCAGTTACCGAGAGATTTCGATTTTCCCACTTCTCATTTTGGTCCTATTTATTCAGATAACGCAGGTTTTACCGTACTGATACGTATGGATTGTTGCTACAGCTTGAATAATCATCTTTCTCCTGCTTCTGAATGCCAAATGAATTAAAGTATGCAGGGAAAAACCATCTTAGTCTAAGAATAGAATTTCTCCCACCTGAGTCAAGTATCTCGAAAGTCTTTATTTATATATATCTTTATTTTTTCGATATTGAAAAAAGGTTAGTTATAAATGGCTGAATCTTCTAACTCTGATTCATCTCTTTGCTTTTAAAGATAAAACAAAAGATTATCCTTATTTTTTATTTAATGATAATACTTCAACTGAAATAAAGTTAAATAGTTCTCTATTCCGTTTTCATACTTATCATTTCTAAATAATCACATTAAATTAAATTTTAATGATGTGCAATTAAAATTATTTCTTGAAATATTAAGATATTAAGTAAATGTAGTGGCCACGGTAGCCTAGTGGTCATGGTCACGGACTTGCGGGCGGTGTTTCGTCGAGTTGTGGTTCCGAGCCTTGATGCCACTGAAGATCCGCCGTGTAGCGTGGCTGTTACACGTTAAATCTAATCGAGGTCCCACGTCCTCCCTTGGTGTGGTGCGGAAGTTTGGTGGGGGAAGTACCAGCTCAGGTGTCGTCCTCGTCACTTGAGTGAGGTTGAAAATGACGAGGTCAGTCGCCAACGGCCCACATGTTGCTTATAAGTGCGACGTTAATAAAAATAATCACACATTAATGACGTGTATACGACTATCTAATCACAATTTTTCAAAATTTTATTTTGTAACTAATTATGAATTCTTATTGTTAATAATACTTATATGTCACTGAATTATTTGAGCGTAATTTTTTTTTTCTGGAATTTTAGACTGTGTGAATCGATACTATTTCTTATCAAAATAGTTCTTTTTTTACATTGTAGTACATAATAGGATAATATATATTATTTGTGAGTGTGTGTGAAAGACTATTATTATTTTAAAATATCTAAAGAACTACAAAATTATGTTTCGAAGAAATTTTTTAAGTACACTTTCCTTTATCGAACAAGATTATACAGTAACATTTTTTTTTAAATTGAACTATCACTGCTTTTAAAATCGTTACACCACTTTCGTTTGTGAGTTAGAACGTTTCCTTCTTTTTTTATATCGAAAACAGAACAAATATTTTCATTTAAAATTTTTAAGATGACCATAAAAAAATACCGTACATGCCCTTAAATTATATCACTTTCTCTTTTGAACGAGAAAAGGTTATTTAGTGTAATAAAAACATTTACATGTATGATAATCGGTTAAGTTTAAATAGATTATCGTTATGTTGATTGGAGCAGCAGGTCTTTCCTTAGTATTTGGGACCCAACTTTCCATATTAATTTTATTCCTGCCTTCTTACTCAATTACTTTTGGAACTATAAAATATTTTTTTCGATTTAATAAATTTATAATACATAGAATTTTTTTAAATGGACAATTTTCCTTATCGTAAATAACGAGTCCTTACTTTAGGGTTTTTTACAGCTGAACTTGTTAAATAAAGTAATATCTTAAAAACCTTTTTATAAGTAAAGTTATAGGACATTTGTCACTTTTTAAAGGGTAGTGAGAATTTAAAAAATGAGATTTTATAAACTCGACAAAAATGGAAAAGAAGTGTACTCTTAAGATATTATGAAACCATTCACGAAATGTATACTTTATTTGCTTGTCTTCGACAAAAATTTCTGTGGTAGATAATTTTTTTGAAATCGATATTATATATAAAATAAGTATTGACTTTTGTAGTAAAGACTTAGAGACAATTTAGCAAAGAAAATATCGGGAGAAATCTTTCATTATCTTAATTTTATATTTTTGTTTAATTTAATCTGTTGATAACTGAAAGCACTCTATTTGTTTGAATGTTCAATTTATCAAAACCTATATTCTATTTTTGTCAGATTGAATTAATTACTTGTACATTTTAGAAGTGTTTTAAGAAATGCTATTTCTCTGATATTTTTATTGTGTATTTGTAATGGGATGATGTAATTTAATAAGAATTTTTGATTACTGTTCCTAAAAATTTTAAAGTGTGATGAACTGAAAATCTATCTGAGCTGTATCGAAATAATGGAACCAATAAAGCGTTTCAAATATCACTTTAATTTACATAATGTAATCAGTAAATATTAAAGAGGGATAGGTTTCGAGTTTTTTCGAGGTTATCTAAAATTGTAAAAGTAACGTATTAAAGACATTTTTTTATAAATTCCAGACACAGAAGCTTAGAGAGGAATAATTTTTCAAGTACTTTCCAGTTTTTAATTCAAATAGTAATGAATATAATGAGTAATGTTCGAACTTTTTGAAAATTCTCTTAGCACACCCACTATTAAGTCACCATTAGGCTTAGGAGTTGGGAAAAAAAAGTATTCTTTTTATCATGTATATCATTCATAGAAGAGTCATATCATATTCCTATCCATAGAATGTTTAATTAATTTTTAAAAAAATCAATTTTGGAAGAATTTGCAGATATAGCAGAATTTTTAAAAAAAATGTGTCTATCTGTTAAAAAGTTAAGTACATTCAATACTAAAGATATTAGAAATTTTCAGAATATCGTGGAATATTCCTGAACTTGTCTTAAAAAATTCTAGAATATTTTGGAAATTTGATTATAAATCCCCGAAGAGCATTCCAAAAATAACATTTTATACCTAGACAGGCTTGCATAAAAAAATTAACTGAATTATGACGAGTAAGAGCTGAACTCCGAAAATAAAGGTGATTATGTTTATGTAATTTTTCAAATTTTAACTAAATATATGTATACGTGAAAAAGAGAGGATCAATTGTAAACAACATATCAATTCTGCATACTTAATTTTTTTTTAGAATTAAACAAAACAAATTTAAAACATTTTCTTCGTGCAAAATGCATTCGTATAAATTCACAGACAGTGAATTCACAGGGAGTGTGAATTAAACTTTTTGAAATCAGTGAACAAAAACGAAGTTATTTAATTCCCGTATTTCCTTGTAATTTTAAAACAAAATTTTTAAAATGTCATGGACTTCGTAAATAATGTATATTTCTTCTTTTTAGTACTCCATATATTTCGCTATTCAAGGTAACTTTTAAAATGTACTTTATTATTATTATTTTATAAAATGAAAGTTATCAAAAGTATTCTCACAAAGGAAGAAAATTAACGTATATGATAGAAGCAGAAAAAGCATTGAGTAACTAAGATCTTTTCCTCTTTTGAATTCCGACCACAGAAGAAAACAACTGGGATATTTTCCTGTTCTTAACGAGTTTACGAACTGATCGAGACTTCGAAGTTAACTGTTTTAGCGGTAACCTACTTTAAAATATTGCTCCAGCTGGAAGATTTATTTCAAAAAATGCTATTTTATATTCACCGTAATTATACGTATAATATTCACAATAGGATTAATATGATTATCACACCTAAAGTAAAATATACATTTCGAAACTCTCATCTCTGCAATAAACAACCAAAAGAATAAGACTTCCGATTAAAAATCAAAATAATAAAATTTTCAAATCTGTTAAAACTTTTCAAAAATGAAATATTTTGCCATCGAAAAAGATTACCTTGCTTTTTTACTCATGCAAATAAAAAAATATTTTTGCGTTAGTTTTTATGATCGAAATTTATAGCTTTTCTCTAAAAAAAAAAAAAAAAAAAAAGTAGGAATAAATACAGATGTCGGTAGCGGCGGTGATTGGGGGAGAGGGAGGGGGAAAGGAAGTTAAACTGAAATTTTTATTCCATTTAAGCCACCTAAAACTAAGAATTATAATTATATAATTTGTACAAACTCTGTTGTTTTATCGCCTTATTATCTTTTCATTAATCACTTCAATTATTTAAAAATTTATTTAGCGGAAATATGCACAAAATGCAATCCCCTGCGTTGCGCTTCTCTGTTACGTAATGCACCACAGCACTCATTGGTTCGATTTTGGCAAACTATCATTTTTTGGTGTTAATTTTAAACTAACCATAATTTTTTAATGAAACTATAACTGGGGATTTTTGATTTCCCGAAATAACTGTATTTAATTATAGTACCTGCATAACATTGTTCATTTGATGAAAGTTACATTGTATAGTATTAAACAAAATATTAAAAAATCTCTAATCTAATTTAATACTTCCATTGCTAAAATCTAATTTAATACTTCCATTATCTAATTTAATACTTCCATTATCTAACTTAATACTTCCATTATCTAATTTAATACTTCCATTATCTAACTTAATACTTCCATTATCTAATTTAATACTTCCATTGCTAAAATCTAATTTAATACTTCCATTGCTAATATTAAAACTAAACCACAGTAATTTGGTATAACCATTTCAACGTTTACTACTTTGACTAAATTCACCCAAGAATCGTCAAAAACTTACTAATTTGTAGCTAATTTCTTATATTTTGTGTGTCTACCCCCATATACAACCCTCGTTATTTTTTGTAACCTAAAATTTTTTTGCCCCCTCATTACTAATTCACAATAATCGTCACTGGATGCAGGTAAAGCATAACGGGAGAACCATTCGGGGATTTATCCAAATTTAACACGAAAATAGTGAAAGTAATGATTGTAAATTTTATTAAATTAGATACGTTTGATTATTCAGTTATCTTACTACGTTATATGATTGACTTATGTATTGTACTTACTAATATTATTGAATTATTTAAAAATCAAATCTAGTAAGTTAATTTAATTTTAATATTGCTTCGACTCTTGCTATGTTGCAATACGTATTTTGTTAATTACAGCGATTAAGACAGTATAAGACGTATAAATAATCATTTGTACTACAGAATGTCCATTCGAAAAAAATGCAGTATGAACAATTTTTGAAGAAATTTGAATCCTTTCTGCAAAAAAGGGTATTGAAATAAACGAGAAAGAGTTTTAGTTCAACAACACTTTCTATCAATAGCATTATCGATTTGTTCAAAAGATAATACAACTATTTACTGAATAAGGAGTAACTCCTCAAAGCAACCAATGTGTTTCTTTTACAAAAGTGCAAAAAATAAGTAATAAATAAATAATTAAGTGATTGGGGGCTTTTTGCATTCCTTGCCTGGAAACTCCTCTCCAAAACAGGTGCGAAAAAAGTTACTCCTAAAAGTACAATTCATGCCCTTCTCGGATGGAATGACTCATACTGTCTGCTCACTTCCCCACCGCCTTCTCCTGGGACATGCTGTATTAATCTCTAAATGTCATCGTTTTTTGTACGTTAGTTGGTTATAGTTATTTAGTGCTTGTCTGTACTTGCGTTTATCTTCGACTAGCGTTAGAGAATAAGACCTCAACTGATAAGAATTTTTTAGATAAAAAAATTCCAACTTTAAATATTAATCCTCATTTCACTAATGTATGTGGAGCAGTATATTTTATGGCGTTCTTGACTTTTTTTCATAATTTTATTCTGTAGAATACCCCCCTATGTTTTAAGACAGATCTATGAGTGTGCAATAACACTAATTTTTTTTTTTTTTTTTTTAATATTAGAGCATTTTTCGACCTGTAAACAAATTTCGAGTTTGTGTGTCCTTTCCATTAACATATAAAACGAAGACAGCCTAAATTAAACATTTTTTTATTATTATTACGGAACAGTATGAAAAATGGTTACTGATGTTATAATCATAGGAAGTACACTGTATGTTAAAATGATAATGAAATGGGGACTAAGAGAGTCATATTGTCGAATCTCTTTGTCCATGTTATTTGATGCGGAACGTGGTTAGGCCGTATTAAAGTGAACGTTTTATAATCATTTGCATTACTCAAGAAGAAAAGGGACTAAAAAAAGATTATACTTTGAAAAGGGACAATTAATGATGAAATTTGTATCAGGCAGCGTTCTTAAAGTTTAAAAGAAAGTAATATTTCCGAGAAATATGTTGTCTGTTTTCCCTTTAAGAGGTAAGTAGGAAAAAGGGGTATCAGACACCTATTAATTCAAACATTGTTCCAAGACAGAATATTAAACCCACATATAAATAAATTGCTTAAAATTCATGTTATTCATGATGCCATGTGTTTTTTTTAAAAAGTTTTTGTGTTATTAGTTGCTTTTGAACTTTTTATCAACAAAACAAGATTTAATATGGATGATAATATATTTGAATTTTCTATAAAATCCTCATTTTTTGAGTAACTATCTACATTTCAGTAATTATAAATTTAAAATTTTATCTAATGCTATGAATAATATGTTTTTAAATTGAATATTTTTCTTATTTATAATAACAAAATAAAGATCTTAACAATTTTAGTTAAATGAAACTTAGACACCACAGCATAATTTTATTTAAATCAAATCCTGATGTAAATATAAAATACATGATCAAATTGAAAAGTTCACGAGCGTGATCGAAAAAAGTAACGATTTTAGGCGAATTAAATTTTTTAAACTAAAATTAAAATTACTATTGAAACGTCTCTATCGAATGGAATAATTGAAAGGCTTGCTATTTGTAGAAAAATATGCCAAAAGAATTAAAACAACAAAACAAAGATTTTATTTATAACCCTACTTATTCAGCTGACGAATACTTTATGTACGTTATCGTATATGCATTCTCTCTCTGTGTTCTAACTTAAATATTCTCCAAGGCACACAATTTTTTCAAAATCCAGATTTTTGTTTAAGATACTGTAGTCGTGTTTTCGAACAATCCTTGTTAAGTTCATTCCTATTTTGTAACCTCATTTAGAACGATTTTGTTCCTACACAAGAGCGTGGCCACGGTAGTCATGGCCGTCAGTTTTCATAGAATTTTAGGTTCGAGCCTTGATGCCACTGAAAACTCGCCGCGTAACCGGGGCGCGTATTTCCAAATCCTAAGCCTACAGCCAAACGCTTTGGAGAAAAGCATTGCTTTGGTGTGTACATAGCACGCATGCGCGTTCGAACGTGTTCATTATTGTTTATGTTTTAGAGCGATTGGAATTGCAGTACGTGTTTCTGTTTCTGCTTATGTCTAAATATTAGTCTTTTTAATCAATAGATGAAAAAGCTATAGGTCTCAAAGCACTCTCTTTTGAATCAAATAAAATGCATGGATGAAATAAACTAACCTTTTTTCGTTTAATTTTAAAAAAAATAAATAAAAATTCATGGTGTATGCATTTGAGATTGTTTTCAAATTAGCAAGGCTGTTGCTAAGTGAAATATTCGAAGTTATACATATTTTGGTGGTTTTTTTTTAAAAAATCAGAATTAATGGAAAGGGTGAGAAAGTATTTTATTACGATCGTTAGTAATTTCTGAATAATAGAAACGATTGTTTTGCTGTTTGGTGCATGTTAGTTAAGAAGTTGTCAGCATAAATTGCATTGAAATAAATTTTGAAAGGAACTTTGAGGCTGACAGTTGTCAAAAATGTTCACCTCTGAATAATATAAGATCCTAATCATACCAGTATAGTAATTTGTTGTTGAACATGTATTGTGGTTATGCTGCGATGCTACAATACCTTTTAGAATGTACCCATACCTACTACTACAGAACTATACAAAAATAAATCTTATGTTTGGAAAACGAAATCAAAAATGGAAAGATGTTGACTGAATATGATATGTGTTCTTGTTTACTCCAGATAAAATAATTAGAATCAAATGTGACGGCTCTATCCGCGATCTTGTCACTAACAGTCCTCTTGGGGAATTTTCAGTCCTTAACAATTATTTTTATTAGAAAGCTTCCTCCGAAGAAGAGAGCGTGATCATAAAATTAAGAATGTATATATAAGTATATATATAGCATAGTACAAGCCAGGTTAAAAAGAAAGAAGAAGAGAAGAGATAGGATAGACTTCTAGCGGAGCAATGAATATTTAGTAATTGATATTTGTATTACTTAAGGAGACGATCAAAACTAGATTAGATAGCTAAGAAGTCAGAGCTCTTAAATTTAGTAAGTGTATCTCATATCTCGCATACTTCGTCAATTGTCCTCATATTTATTAATTAGGTACTTATCTTAACTTGGATTCATCAAACTTGTGTTGTAAATAAATTAAGTGTTTTAGAAATGTCGAGTCTTCCTTCCGACCAATCACCCTCACAAAAGGCGAAATAAAGTAATATCATCATATAAATATGTTATCATATATATAGTTTATTCAGTACAGTGACAATATATTTGTGACGATTGATTACAAAACATTAAATAATTCGTTTTAAGAGTATGAGTGCTTATTGAAATTTTCCGATATCTTTCGCCAGACTAAACGAAAAACGATTACATTATCAAATTGTTTTCTTCCAATCTGGGCCATGCATTATGATCACACTGCAGTGTTCATCAGACAAACTGGTCACCAAGGTCACAATTATTGATTCTTATGAATGTTATGTTGAATTCCAGTATCCTGCACCAGTCCGTGTTTGAGGTATTTAAAAAATCTATCAGGGATTAAAAATCTCTCTCTCTCTCTCTCTCTCTCTCTCTCTCTCTCTCTCTATAATTATTTATATAAATTTATATTTAAGTGTACATGCGTGGTAGTTCTGTAGTAAATTCCTTTGGATACTTTTGAGATTTTTTGTTTTTTTGTTTTTTTTGTAAGAATTTAAAGAACAAATGAGCTAAAGAAAATTATTTAAAAAGGAATCGCAACAGGTAAGAACAATTCTTCTAAAAGAACAAAAATTCCGAACCTTATACATATATATTTTGACTAACATTTGCCTGAGATTGTTCTTGAATTAGAAGCATTTACCGTTATATAAATTTCAATATTGGTTTTTTTTTGACGAAATTCTGTGTATTCCAAAAAAAAAAAAAAAAAAAAAAAAAATTTTTTCAATGTAAAATTTACCTAACACTTTAAATATTGTGGTTTCACCAATATTTTGGTGGTTAATAAAATATTTTCGCACAAATATATTGTATTTATTTATTATCCATACAATTTAACTTGATTAGCATGATTATTATAACTTGGGGGTCCAAGAAAGTAAATTATATTCTCTGAAAGGGAAATGAATAGTTCGAAGTAGGACATTTGAGTTTTCAAAATTAGAGTGCTTTGCATTTAATAATGGAAGACATAATTTAACTATCTGATTTTATGCTAAGATTTTTTAAATGAAAATACTCAATTTGAAAAAAATAATTTAAAACAGTAAATAAGGAAAATATGTATACCTTTCTTCAATCTGAATATTGAAGAATTTATTTATTGTGAAAAAATCGCAAGAAAAGAGTATTTTTAATTCATTTTTATTTGATTTCACATTACAAGAAAATTTATGTAACTGGCAAGATAAATAAATAAATATATATATAATTTTTAAAATTACAACTTTAGGTTTAATTAAGGTGCTTTCTTTGCACCTTTCGAAAATAACAGTACAAATATTCTAATACATACAAAAAAAAAAAAAAAAAAAATCCTGGAATTATACTTGGAAGGTAATTCCCCATGTTTCAACAACAATTTACATTTATCACTGAATCAGAAACCAAAGGTGCGATGAAATAAAAACTGTTCAAAAATTCTACACATATCTCTGGGAAACACAAAAAAGTTTCATACTCTTTTCTCTCAGCTCTTAATTAAAAACATGTCTCTATATTGTCACTACTATCTGTTACAATAGTATAAAATAGGAAGAATAGTATTTCAAGCAAATATATTTATAAAGAATCAAAATATAACACATCATCGTTTTGTTTTTGTTCAGTGACATTTTAATAGGTAAAATTTAGGAAAAAACATTAGCTCCGAAGTTATTTACCATAAAGAAAAAAAGAATATACATGTTTTATAACCTACCACAGCAATTTACTAGTACTTGTACTTTTTTCATCATTAATGCATTTTGTTTACCTCGTTGCACCTTACCAAACACAAGAGCTGTATTAAAAATACTACTTAAATATTTTGTACGAGTACTATTCTTATTTAATTCATCACACATACAGGTCTAATTAAGAAAAATACATTAATGGGACTTCAAATTATTCCAAATAGGTTTTTTTTCTGTGGCATTTTCTCAACATTCCGAATATTCCGAC
The DNA here is from genome assembly GCA_019974015.1 of Nephila pilipes. Lineage (NCBI taxonomy): Eukaryota > Metazoa > Arthropoda > Arachnida > Araneae > Nephilidae > Nephila > Nephila pilipes. The sequence continues at coordinate 487,362 of BMAW01008231.1, read as the reverse complement.
AGGTATAAACTGTCATTGTTTTGATCATTAAGGACATTATTTATTTCTAACAAATATTGCGTTTCTGATATTTCAAATTTCTTTAATTCAAAGTCAATTCATAAATTTTACTCTCAGAAAAAGTTGCGTGGAATATTTTTCCAGGGTGGATAGATTTTCTTCCCAGTTAAAAGGTTTTACACCAGAGAACTCATCAGTAACTCATCAAGTTTGTCTCCCCAAACCGTTTGGCTGTGTTGTTTCTCGCCAAGCGTGTTTTTTGTTTTGGGTTTGGACATAAGGAATCGGGACTGATGCACGTTAAATCTGTCGAGGCTCAAAATCCTCCCGTTGGCGTGGTGTAGATGTTTGGAGAGGGAGGTGCCCACTCAGGTGTCGTTCTCATCACTTGATCGAGGTTCAAAATTACGAGTTCCATCACCAATAGCCCTCGTGTTGCTTATAGCGCGACGTTAATAAAATCAAACCAAACCAAAATCCGACAGAAGAGCCCAAACTCATTTCCCGAAGTTAGCTTGCTTAAATAAATTAAGAAAAGAGGTGAACTACATCATCCATTTTTTTTTTTTTTTTTTCAGATTCCTCTCAAAAGCAGTAGAGGGGAGACCAACGAGCTCGTGGATGCTGATGTATCAGTCGAATCACGTGTTCAAGTTCTACTTCCTCTAAAGGACCACCATCACGTATAAGAGTTGATGCATGTTAAATCCATTGAGGCTCAGTCCTCTCGTTGGTTTGTATTTGTAGAATGGGATTCCAGTGCTCAGGTATAGATATCGAAATAGGATCGTGGTTAAATATTATGAGGCATATTGGCTATGTTTAATATACCATTGAGTCGTGCAGAAATAGGCAGCCGAAAATGCTTAGCAAACAAATACAGGACTGGTTAAAAAAAGAAATAGTACCAGACCAACTTGTGTCTTGGGTCGAAGACAATATCGATTTTCATTTTATTCAATAACTGAATCTAATTGAGATATAATGTGTAGGTATTTAGATTAAGTCATTAATTAAATTTCGTTTGCTATTTTCACCTTAATTACCTCTCTTATACCAGGATATCTTTTGTTTCCCTTTCGAAGAAGCTTACTTTTGCTATTCCTCTCAAATCGAAAGTTATAAATAAGTAGTTAAGAAAAAAAACGATTCAATTCTTATATTAGCTTAGTTTTTTTCATTCATATTGTTTGTTAGAGCCTGGTTTTGATCCATAAACTTTTGGAAGTTAACAGAAAAAACACCGCCGGATTCAACATTCCAGCATTTGAGATCCATCTAACCACTTGCTTTATATATAACCTTATACTTAAAATTGCATGTATAATATCATGTTTCCATCAAAGCATAGTGGAATTCAGAAATTTTTCCTTTGAGAAATACAAGTTATGTTATGTCAAAATTATCATGTAAGTTATATACATATTAAATGAAAGAGAAATATAGATTTCATTCTCATACCGAAAGGAAATGATATTGGGTTCTTATACTTCCGCTTTCTTTTTCTCCTGCTACTGTGTTTGTTACTCAGCACATTTTTAATGCTTTTTGCTCAATGCATAAACAGACACTTAGTTAAACAGATTCACAGAATATGAGTTGAAAATGGAATTACTGAGTTATAATATCGAATGAGCAATCTCTAAAGATAATGGAGGTTTTAGGAACTGCAATCTCACAAATTTGTTGTAATCTGTTGCCAACTTCAGCTTTTGATGAGATAGTTATTCTTTACACTCAATTAAAATCATAGGATTTTAACTCTTATGATAAGTCTACTGTTCCAACTTTCAACTCATTAGGATTGCTCTAAAATGTTTCAGATTTCTTCTGTTGCAGGGAATTTATTCTATTGAATCAAACTGAATCTTTTTCTGATTTCGGTTTTCACTGCGAAATAAAAAGAATTCTCTGATAATTGTCAATTCAAGTAACAATTGCCCAATTTATGTTTTCTAAGTACTGGGGATAACGCGGTTTTTTAACACTTATATTCAGATTTTCTTCTCCTTAAAAAAAAAAAAAAAAAAAAAAAAAACCAGCAAATTGAATGGAATTGTTCTCTGGATTCGTGTATTTACATAATTTACTATCGTATATGAAACTAAACGATGAAATGCTCTCCTGAACGTTAATCAGAAGGGGAGAATCAGCGCTAAGCAGAATTGAAGACTATGTTTTGAAAATATTGCGCCTGTAATGAGTACCCATGACTACACAACAAAGACTATCAGTTAACATAAGTCCAGAAGGGGTATCCATGTTAACAGTTCACACTGCAATTCAACTATCTAATAATACGCTGTTCGTCATTTTTTTTTTCTTTCAAAAACAACATTCTCTCCTGTTCACTGTGTTTGAAAATAAGATAAAATTAAAAGAGGAATTGTATTGTGTATGTCAAATGTTTTAAAATAAATATTTAAACTCAAAAATTTGAAATAACTTTTATAAAAATGTTAACATTGCAAACGATTTTTTTTAATTCCGAGTTTAAAATTCATAAATACAATAAGACAAGCGAAATATTTGTAGACCAAAGAATAATTACGAAAATAGATATTGTGTGCGTTGTCCAAAGTTTCAATCGTTAATTTATTAATTTCCAAACCTATCAAAAGTATTTTCGGTTTCAGTTTGACTCCATAAGCAATACGCCTTCGATATTAGTTCCCCCCCCCCCCGGTTCTATAGTTGATTGTAAAGCCTTTTAATCTAAAAAATGCGAATATGGGGAAAATATTTGTTTTAAAGTAAACTATTCTAATAGTATTAATTAAGAAATCTCTCAAAATTAATACGAGTATTCATGCTCTAACGTAATGATCATGACTGCAAACATTCATCATGCTTGCATCGACTAGAACAACGATTCTCAATGATTCACATTCATTTTAAAACAAACGACTTTAAAATAACTTTAATTGCTAATTTAAATAAATTTCACGTTGAACAGGAAGTCTATTTTAGTTAAGAAACGAAGTTTTAAGAAATGGATAGTAAAAATTTAATTTAATCTTACAGAAGCAGGTTTGTGTATTTAAAACGTTTATATATGGAGATGACACGAAGTCCTCCTTCTAGATTTTATTAAGAATCTCTTTGTTGCAGTAGTTAGACATTTCATACAAAGCCAATTTAGAAGCTGGGAGGAAAATTTAAATTATTTTTTTACACGATCGTCTAAAAGCTGAAAGTTGCAAATTACACGAAAAAAAACCCAACCTGCGTAATTTCAAATGTATATCATAGAGCTCATATGTACAAACAGAAAGGATGACATTTTAACCATTTTATGTGAAATGATGCGTTTAGTAAAAAACAAGGAATATATATTATAAAATCGCATTAAAATATTGCTCGCGTACTGTTTTGAGTTATTTATTTGTATCTTTATGAACAGAAGGTTTTTGCTATCATTTAGAATAATTAACATGTTTAGAGTGAAACACGATAATTTAGATTCAGGACCTCAGTTGTTCTACTAGAATTTTAGTCGTACAATTCTCAAAGTAAGCGAAATACTAGTTTCTCGTAGCTTTGTATATAATTCATGATAAAAGCTGATGATCAAGCTCAAAAATAAAAACTTTCTCATGTTTATTTATTATTCAGTATACTCTATGTAATTCACTTCATCTTCAATTTTAAGATCTTATTAATCCTTCATTAAGTGCATATTTAATCGAAATTACTCATTTTAGAGCTTAGGGGGCAGTTACGAAATGTCCTCCTATTTTTAGTTGAGTTCAAAGATGATCATCTTAAAAATATAATTGTGGTAAAAACAAGTTCAAAAAAGTAGTTAACAGTTGTTCGTTTACTGTGTCTTAAGGACAAATTTATTGTGAAGATTAATGAGATTTCAATTTATTTATTGAGGCTCATTTTTGACTTGATTGATTGACAGATACAAATTTGGTGATGGGGGGGGACGCATTTTTTGAAATAGATTTAAAACATAATATAATATTTATGAAAATTTCATATTTGCTTTCTGTACCAATTTCCTTAAGATATCGTTTGAATCAGCTATTTCAAAGAAAATTTGTATTTTCATCAATCATATAATCTAATTTATTTCGAATATTATTTGACGTGTTTATGTAATTTTAATGCTTAGTTGATTACGGTGATATACTGATAACATGGATTGATCACACTTTCATCTTAAGGCCCTGCAAGATATTTTTAAGATATAAATAAAGAGAAATTCTTATCTGTGTGAAAATGATGTTTTGTTGTAAGAACACCCATGTTCTTATGGTCTTACTTGAAAGGAACTAATTGGAAACTTAATTATTCTCAATCAGGAAATATTCATTCTTTCAGGTCCTCACTTCCATTGACACACACACACACCGATATGTAATTTGAAATTTAAATGTAAAAATCACCAAAACATACAATCATAAGCAATTCAGAAAATAAATCTCAATAATTATAAAATAATATATCGATAAAGAAACCAGTGTCATACTACTGAGCAAAAAACACATGCATCAAGCCATGTAAACATAATTCAAATAAAACACTATAAACAAAGAAAAATGAATAAAAAATACAAATTTAATTATAGAAGTAAAATATTATATTCTGTAGATAAACTTTAAAAGGCAAGCAAATAAAACGAAAAAATTCATATGACAAATACCAAAAATAGTAGTAGAAGAGATAAGGAATTTGAATAATTTTGAAAATTCAAATATTGAAAAAAAGCATCGAATCGAATATAACATAATTGATCTTGTTTCCGGCTGCAGATGGTTAAATGTTGGATTATTCAAGAATTAAGGGTCAAACTTTCCCTACCAACATTATATTATTGAAAAATGGTTATAAAACCAAGATACAATTGAATAGAGATCAACAAAAAGGATCTCTTTATAAAATCATTTAATAACTCTTGGTATTCCTGGCATCATTCTCGTAATCTTTGACCTTTGTCATAATTATGAAGTCTACAATTCCTAAGCCAATGCAACTTTAGTTAACAAAAAAAAAAAAAAAAAAAAAACTCCCCTCATCACTTCTTGTCGAAAGAAACTCTCTTTAATATTTTTTGACGATTATGTATCTAGCTATGTAAATATAATTTCGAAATTTGAGTATGTTTATATGGATTTCAGTGGAATTCAGATTAATGCTTTTGTTGGAAGGCAAACACAAACAAAAAATACTGGAATTTGTAGCTAAAACTAAATTGTGACATTAGCCTCGTCACATCTTAACAGAGAATTTATGTTTAAATACCTTAACTAGTAATATTTTTAATATTCAGTAATATACAGAATTTATCTTTAAATATCTTAACTCGTATCTTACTTGTAAATTCTTGAAATGTTTCTCATGGGATATCTCTTTATGATTCTAAGATGACAATGGCTCACATTTAAGAAACTTGTTTGATAATTTTCGAGAACAGATATTACTTGACTTAAGAAGAACTTATCTCTAAAAGTTCAGTATCATTGTTCAGGAAAATTTTTTTCTTGGAACTCTTTTTTTTCCCTCAAGAAGTTCGGAGTTACGAACTTTTTCGATATAGTTCTTTTCTTATCTTCATCAAGAAAATTCTGCTGTTTTATATGTATGTGTGTGCGTGTATATATATATATATATATATATATATTCGTCCATTATTTCAAAATGTATAATTAGGATTTTAAAATAAGGAATGGAAATATCATTTAAGGGATTGTCGCTCGTATTCTTAATCTTCATTAGTGAAGATTTTATTTTCTTGTCTGATATAGTAATATTTACCAGAAAATTTAAATTTTGATTTTTTAAAGTATTCGTAAAGGTGACACTTGGTTTTGAATCCTCATTAACTGGTCACGTACATCGTCTATTTACAAAAAAAAAAAAAAAAAAAAAAATGTGATAATCATATTTGACTACATATAGCGTCAGTTCTAAAAGTAGTTAGCTAAATGTGAGTGAAGTATGTATATTTTCATTTACGACAGACCTTTAAAATTCTTTAAATAGATTCTTAAATTCTTTCAGGGCATCAAATATCGCTCATTAGTCCTTGATTGATTTTTTTCAACTACGAGATCTACGACTTTAAAAGGTCTGAAATTCTGAAGAAATCGTTACCACTTAGGAAGAAAGCGCGACCTTCAACAAGTCTATTTAGAGACTTTATCCACTTATATTAATAGGTAAGATGAATAGTGATAATTTTATACAGCATTTTGGGTTAAAGACAACCCTAATGAAAGCTTGAAGTTTAAGGTAATCATGCTTTTAATAATGGGGGTGATTAAAAGAGACCCTAAAATAAAAATGTCAAAGGAAAAAATATCGTCTAAAAATCTAAAAATGTCGTCATCTTCCGAGTTCAATAGAAGAGATAATTTGAGCTCAGAAGTTGAGCAAATATCAATTAAAATCAACTTTCAAAAAATTTGAAATTTAAGTAGTATAAAAAAATTCAGTTGGCATTTATGTATCAGATATGCTTTATTTTCCTAATGTTAAAACTATAATCAAATTTTTAAGCGTGTTAGATATCTCCCAGATATTCGCGGTTGACCGCAACCCTTAAATATTTAGTAAAGAATTCTAAAAATCGCAGCAAACAACACACGGGTTAAATTAGATTCTATTTTCAACTCTAAAATAAAACTAGCCATTCAGAATGGATAGTAATTCGAGCTTTATGACGCGAATGGAAAGGGTTATAAAAAATGAGACAGAAAGATGAGTACGCGAATGTTTCTATTTTTATTTTATTTTCAACCGGAAATAAGCAAATCTCTGTTGGGTATGAAGCTGTAATATGTTACATAATCAAAGAGACCAGTGTTACAATCCAATGAGAGGGTAAGATTAAAAATTTTAAATCAAGAACCTAGTAAACAACGCCGTTGTCCCTTGCCATTTGTTAATTCTTGTTTTGTGTGTTTGGTGGTAATATACCAATTTATATTTTTATATAATTAATAATGAGAAGTTAGAAAATGCAAATTATATTATATTTTTTTTCGACATGTTCAACCTTATAAATAATCATTTTTATCATAATTTTTGTCTTACGAATATTTGTTACTGTTTGTTTCAAATGAATGAGGGATAATAACATCCGGTATTTCTTTAACAGTATGAACATTATACATTATTTGATAAACGTGTACGATACTTTTTAAATGAATGAAAAAGAAAAGAAAAAAAAAAGTACACAAGAGAGTAAATTAACTGATTAAAAAAATTAGATCAATAAATGTATATATAATATTAATATAAATTAAAATTATGTAACTTTTGCAGTCAAAATAATAAAATAAACTATAAATCAAATGTCAAAGGTAAAAAAAAAAAAAAAAAAAAAAAAAAAATGTAATGAATTTGTGAGTTTGTTAAAAAAAGCTTTAAAGTAAGTTTAAAAGAGCTCTGAAGAGTTAAAAAGAATTTGTTAAAAGAGATTTAATTTAAAAGAGAAAATTCATGTTTGAATCTCGAAGAATGTACGAAAAGAGCAAAGTTGTCTGATCTTTTGCTAACGCAATGGATACACATTGATTGCTATTAAAACTGATTAATTTAACAATTTTTGTTAGTTAATTAAATTATATTTACAAATTGAAATTTCACTCACACATATCATGAGATTAGAAAAATGTAAAAATGTATTGTTTTTTTTACATTAGATTTCCAAACTATTTCGAAAACACACAGAAACGAAAAATATTCAATCACATTTAGAAAGAGAGGAAGAAAGATATTTTAACTTCAAATCCACAGTCTTCAATCGGCTCATTTATTCTTTTTACAATTGTTTAGTAGATTTATTATAGGAAAATTAATTGAAAATTTTAAACAGCATGATTTAGGAAAGCAGAATTATTTGATTTTAAAACTTGATACAATACATTTGAAATGAAATTAACTAAGAATAAAAATGGAGAATTATTGCATTCCTTGTAATGAACTCAAAGCAACAAGATCATCTCCGTCTTAAAGTGAATTTGACAATTATATTTAAATTTTGGTTATTTTTTTAAATCACATGTTATTCATATATGGACATGATACATTAGAGTTTCGCAGCTATTCACGAGAAGGCTCTATAAAGTTGGAGTGCATGAAGGAAGAAATACTTTATTTTACATCAGAAGGAACAATCGAGATTTGTTGATGCGAAGGATGCAATTCTTCAAATCTGAAATATTAATGGCCCTAATATTACAATCATTCCTTTTCTTTGAGGGAAATGAATATTTTTGATATTTTCGATTGTGAAGGTAGACATAAAAGAATTCGTTTCGCATTTCCTATTATTGTTCGATTTTGGTCACCTACAGCGATGGAATTCAAAGGAGAATTCAAGGAGAAGAGAAAACAAAGTTTTAAAAAAATACGTGAAGTGAAATCACACAAACATGATAGTAAAGTGATGATAAAGACTAAGTTTTAGAGAGAAAACAATCCTAACTGGAAATGAATAGAGGTTCTCTGTGAAAAACACGTCTATTGTAAACAAGTAGTCTTATCTATAAAAGGCTTCTACATCTATAGACTTAATGGAACATAAGTAAAGGTATTCAGTTGAAATATCACATATCTCTTATGGTATCGGCTGTGATTACGTCTTTAAAATGCTTTGCTATTCATATTAGAGACACGTCAAACTTGAACGCATAAATATGAAATAGTTGTATTTATAGAAGTACACGTGTTTTGTTACACACTTGAATCAGAGGTAACGAGCTGACATCAAATTTTCTTCAAAAGGAAATCGAACTTTATCGTGCGATAAATTTCTGCATAAGTGCAATACAAGAATTATTTTCAGACTTTTGTTAAAAGTTCTCAAGATAATCACGATTTTTAGTTACAAACGTTAGAAGTGTTACTTAAAATAAGAAAAAAAAAAAAAAAAAAAGAACTTACTAATCAGAGTTATCTTGAAAAGGAAAAAGATTTAAATATTTCTTGATAGAAAAATCTTTTTTTTAAGTTCTATGAAATTGTGACACATGGTTAATTTTTATCTGCTAATCCTCCTCATTAGATAAATTTACATTTCGATAATTTTCGTTTCGTAATATGTGTTCACGATAAACAAAACTATATATATATATATATATATATATATATATATATATATAGTATAATAGTTTCATCATCTGTTTTCATTTTATGAGATGATTATCATGCCTTGGATTTTGCAGACATGTCATCTTTTAGTGGATGCATCACAGACACTGTTTATTCCCACAATCATGGTTTCTGAACAAAGAAATGCATTACATTATCTGTTTCTTTTTAAAGATTTCATGCTATTTTTCCTTAAGTCCTCTTTTAAAAATTTTTAAAGAAAGATTTTTTTTTTTTCATCACTTCAGCAAATATAAGACATTTAAAAATATATTTCTTGAATCATGTACAGTAGTCAGCTACAACTCAGTTTTCTTTTTGTTGATGAATCATGCTCGAGAATTTGTGAGTTATGACTATGTTCACTAGTAATGTCCCGAAAACTTTACAATTAATTAATTTTTTTTACGCACCGTATATCGTATAAATTTTTTAAGTCATTTAAAGCCATTTAAAATTATTTTTTGATGTCTTTCAGGCCGCTTACAAATATCATTTCCAGCAATTGTTTTAGGTCAGTACTACTTGGGTTCTAATGTTCATATACGCAGTTATGATGCATTTTATTACTCAAACATCATTTATTTTAAAACTTTTATATTGATGCATTAAGGTGCTTAATGAAATGCGCTTTATTCTTTGAAATTTGAAAAAAAAAAAAAAATTGAATCTGTAGTTGTACAGAAAAACTCTTTAAAATTGTACGTGATTTGACACATTGAAAGAAAGAAGAAAAAGTAACTCACTCGCATATATTACGTATTAATAGAAGGAAACTCAGTTTTTGCTAACTGAACTGAAGAGGGGTGACGTTTTCGAAGAACAAATAAACGCCAATATTGATTCGAAAGTCAAGTGTGCCAACTCTAAGTCAGTCAGCTATAACGCTGGAATTAGTTTTCTTGAAAGCCGGTTGCCGGTATTAAAAATGTTAGTAGGTGTTAGAGAGTGTTTTGCTATTGCACTGAGCGACGACATGTAGAATTACGGAGAATCACAAAGGTGAGAGGGAACTGGATCTACGAGTATTAAGCCCTGACCCAGAGAGAAAAAATAAATAAAAAGAAAGTACCCTTTTAAACAGTTAACTCCTTCGTGTAGTTTGTTCGATTTTGTTCGATCGCTATTTGAGATTCGAGAGTAATTGATGTTTGTAACCTTCAGAAAAGGTTCTGGAAACACACACACACATTTAATAAGAACATTAAGAACTTTGAGGCATTTTTTCTTAAAATATTAGTCTCTAAAATTACCTTTCAGGGTTAGTAAAAATGTCATCAAAAGTATTTTTTTTTTATATATATGCCGGAGATATTTCAGATACCTTTAATCTTTCGGCTAATACTTTTTTTTTCTTGGTTTGGGTTGAGGCTTAGAATACTCGTATGATGACAAAACAGTTCAGTGTGCTGATATAAAATTGAGTATTCTACATTTCGTATTAATCAGAAAATAGTAAAATTCTACAAATTATAAAGTTGATATTAACTGGAATTTTTGAAGAGTGTCACTTTAGTGAAATTATTGTATTAATTCTTAAATAGAATTCATTTTATTGTTTCTTATAAAATGCTGCTTTCAATGAAATATTGAGATTCTTTTCTTGAAGACCAGATACAAATTGAAATTGGATCTCTGATTTATACATTTAGAGATAATGGTAATGTAAACATAAAGAGCTAACATATGTTATGATATTGAGATTTGGTTCCCTCCACCCAAGTAGCTCTTTCGAGTTGTAATGTATAATTTTACTAAAGTGAAATGTAAGTAGAATCAGAAAAAATTTTAATAACCGAATTCAGAATTTCAGAATAGAATGGAAAAAGTGCAATTCATTCTCGTTTCCTGTTATATTTTGATCCTATATATCTTAACAACTTTTAGTGGGTTATAGTTCAAAAACATTAAAAATTATTTTTTGAAAAAGCCGAAAATAAGGTTTGAGTTATTCTACTTATCTTTTAAAGAATAAATAAAATATGAAAATTGAGCATTCAATCTTCTAATATATGTGACCTAAGAGGACCTTGGAAAAATATGACTTGTTATCACAAACTCAGCAAATATAACTTACTGATAATTTAAAATAAAAAAATGCATCAGTTTCTTCTTTTTTTTTTATTATCCAGCAAGAATAATTTTTGAAGATATTTAATACAATAAGTGGATCTCTGTCAATATAATCGAAGCAAATACTGACAAGCAATTAATATCAGTTTAAGAATTTAAGACCTTGAGATAGAGATGAAGAGCATTTTTAGATAGACTTATTCAGAGATGTATTCGAGAGATGCATATTATATGTTCAAAGGAGAATTTACAGTTTATTTTTGTGTATTAAAAGTATATTTCGCTGAATTACCAACAGAAAATTCCCAACGTTTTACTCTGATTTTAATATACCTGTATGAATTTTAATATTACTTTCAAAATATTCATATTATTTTAATATTTTCTCCAACCTATTTTTTAAATTTTTGTTCCGCCTAGAATTTTTTTCTCCATAGCTCTGTTTGCCCCTTTTAACAAAAACTGCATTAATATTTTAAGAAATTAGTTAAATAAAAAATTCTTTTAAAGAAAAATTCAAAATGTAAAGTAAATTATTTTAAAAGGTAGTGCAGTTCTGAAACAATAATTGATTGCGAAAAACAATTGAAATTATCTGTGATAATCAGAATCAGGATAACAAATAATTTCCTAAAAGTATTCGAAAGTGGCAGATAAGATGGCATGAAAATCTAGAAGCAGGGACATTAAAATTATCAAAAAGTAATTTAAATCAATAACTGTATAAATTAACAATAGCATTTCAAATTAAGCTAATGGTTTATCTTATCATTGCTACAAATCAAAGTGGTCCTGAAAATTTTTTCGTGTGTTAGCAATAGACAAGATAATTGAATTATTTTACATCAAGATTTCAAAATTAAAACCTATAAAATTAGTAAATTAACCAAAAATATTACTTAACTGGAATCTCCCCCCTTCCTAAAAATGTCAAACGTTTTTCAAAAAAAAATTACCCGAAACTGAGAAATGACAACAAAGTGTAACAAAGATAAGTTTCTCCTACATGATATATTTTATACATCTATATGTATGTGTAAATTAACAATGACTAAAATGCATCAATTAAATTACGTGTCAAAAAAATGTTATCTTCCTTCTAAAATGTTATTTTATCAATGAACCATGTCTTAGAAAATATTTTTGATTGGAGAAAGAGGTGACGATCTGGTCAGAATGGCTCCCCCCCCCACCACCTTTAAGCACTTTATATAACTCACAAAAATTTTCTCAAAGCTATATAGTTTTATATTAACTGCAATGTTTTTTTTTCTCATTTATATCAATATTGTCTTTATATTTGAGGCATTATATAAAAGAAAGGGGGTCCTTCCTCTAGGAAATTGTTGTGAGTGGTTGGTGTACTCGCATACCTTCGTCGAAGGCATAGACGAAAAACAATTGATTTTATCTAACACTTTTTGTCAATTCAGAATTTAACACAATCTTATCGAATGCAACCAAACGATAACTAGGTCCCCTCCTCCCTCCAATAATGAGGTTTTTTTTTTTTTATTTTCGGGGAAAACAATTTATTTGAGAGTATGTACGATGGAGTAATTAAAATGTGGTAAAATTACAATGCAATTTATTGTTATGATTACTGAAGTTATTTGAATTTATAAATAAATGAATAATTATGTTTAAGAATGAAAGATTGTATTTTTGATAGAATTATCACGCGCAATTCTATTTGTTTTAAAACAAACTATTAGTCAAAAATATTAAAAGCAATTATTCAAATATTTTGGCATGATTAAATGAAAATTTTAACATAATTATTGAAAGTAAATTTTATTTCAATATTAATTAAATTTTAAATGTCATTGTCTATAAATAATTAAGCCACGATGGTAATATACTAAATGGAGCATATCTTACCAAAAAAAATAGCATAGGACAAATTCTGATAATATGAAAACTTTTAAACATAATTTAATTCTGATTATGCTCGTATAATTCTTATAACAGAAAATATTTATATTTTGAATTGCGCATCGTCTAAAAGTACAGTATGCATTTATTTTTTCTTCTGTAATGTCGGGTTTGAACTGTTAAATAACAAAGGGAAAAAAATCCAGTTGTCTTAAAAATAAATTTAAATTGATGAGTGTAACTTTTGTGTGTGGATCCTGATTTAGACTTATCATGTAGTAACACACGATGAACTTACTCGATGGCTGAGTGATTTAGTAACTGGTTTCTGAGTCATCGAAACGGAGATCTGAATACTCAATAGGACATTAATATTTGTGTTGCGATGCTTGAAACTTCTTGAAAGTACTTACAAAAGGTCCTATTCGTACGTGCTCCAAATGATCCACATATATGTATTTAAACCATGAGTGATACACATATCTAAAAAAAAAAAATGGTTGATATAATCTTGGAACTTTCTTTTAGGATTGAAATCACAGAAATGAACTGAAAATCTACTCATGTTGTAGTGCGAAAGCCAAAAAATGTGAGAAGTATCGGATCAGGTGACCAAATCAGCATTTGACGTGAAAATTACGAGATATGTCGGCTGTTGCTTTGTGTAGCTCTAGAATAAGGTTAATTTGGGGGGGGGGGGTTGAGAACTAATTTCATCTGGACATAAGTCAGTACCATCGGTGTTACCAGTGCCCATTGCTCTTCCATGATGATGACAAAAGCCATTAAAACTGACTTAAACCATTTCAAGAATTCATTGAATTCTAGGGATAAGGATATGGTCCACAAGTATCACTTGTGTAATATTTGTATTTAAGAAAATTTCATAGCTGATAAGAAATCTCATTTAGTATTAAGACAGTGTTATCGCAACTATGGGTGGAACAGCTATAACTTGACATTAATAAATCCAAATCTAATTTCGTGTAAATTTTTTTAATATAATTATTTTATATTAGAAATCTTGTATGTTTAAATAATTATAAAATAAATTATAATCTTTAATCCTACGAACGAGAAAGATAGAAATATTTTGTATCTTCCCGAAACTTTATCGGTTTTAATAGCAGGAAAGAGAAGTTTACTATTAATTCAATAAAAATAAATCCTTATTTGTTAAGAATAACTAATAATATGAAATTTTTAGCTACTTATTCATAATACTTGTTCTTTATTTTGTATTTCGGTTAAGGAGAATCAAATACTTTTACATCATTACTTCGAAGACCTTTGGTATCCTTTCAATTTTCATTTTTAAACATGTTCAACAAATAAAAATGTTCAGACGTAAGTACCCCTAAATTATGATAAGATAATGTTCCGGACATACAGATAAAAATAACACGAGAAAAGAGAGGTTATTGTTTGATCCTTTATCGCATTTATCATTTAATCCGCTGAATTTTATCATTTTATCTCACTAATGCTTCGCATTTTGGATTTTCCACAAAAATGTGAAGCTTGAAAAAAATATTTGTTGGGTTTTTCAAAGAATCGATTTCATTTTACGTGAATTCTGTAAAACATTTAACGCTTCAATTGTCAAAACATTATAGAAATAAACATTTTAGAAAGAAAGAAACCTTTTTTTTTTTTTTTTTTTTTTTTTTTTTTGCTTCTGTGAGAAGTTTCAAGTTAAAAACCTTCATTGACAGTTGCTTATGCTAATTTGAAAACTTATAAAATGGGATGAAACAAGAGAGAATTAATTTTGCGGTGATTACACACACACACACACACATGATCATGAATAAGTTCTCGCTTTTTTTTTTCTTGGTAAAAATTAATGCTTTATTTAAAGTATGCGGTAAAATACATGTTACTCAACGTATTGCCCATCACTAGTAACTACTTATATCTTTCTGGCAGTAAACGAATTCCACGTCGGAAAAACGACACATCTTTTGAGGCTATCCAGGAATCGACCCATTTTTTTTGGGGGGGGGAGAGGTATCTTAATAAGAATGGAAGCGCTTTTCAGCCAGACCATGTGCCATCGAACGGAATAAGTGATAATTGGAAGAGGCTATGTCTGGTGAATAAGGCGGGTGGGATAGGACTTAATATTTAAGCATTTCCAAAAAGGGTTTCACCGGTTTTGCAACATGTGGCCGAGTGTTGCATGTAACAAAATCACCTTGTCGTGTCTGCTCATATAGTGGCCGTTTTTCCTTTAGGGATCGGCTCAAACGCCTAAATTGCAGTCAATAGCGATATCCCGTAATAGTTTTATTCGGTTTGAGCATTTCACCCAGCTGATCCCACCGAATGCAGATAATAATTAAACCTTGGATATTTGGCTTTGCGGACGATGTTGATGCATGGCCGGGCTTATCCCACTATCTTTTATACTTAGGATTACCGTACTGTGTCCACTTTTCATCGCCAATCACGATACGATGCAAAAAAAACCTTTCCTTTTCTGCCGGTGAATCAGTTGTTCATACGTGAGAAAACGCCATTCAGTGTCTCTCGGCTTCAACTCATACGGCACCCAATGTCTTGACTTTTGGATCATTCTTCAAATTCAACTAGCGTCTGACACGAGTATCCATTTATTAATTCTTCCATTTATTCGTGTTCAAACTTTTTCGGTGCGACAGAGCATTCTTTATCTCCCAGATCAAAATCATTATATTTGAAGCTTCGAAACCAGTCTCTATATGTCGTTTCTGACAGAGTATACTCACCGTAAGTCTCAACAACAATTCAGTGTGCTTCAGCTGCAGATTTCTTTCGAATAAAATAAGGCAATAAAATTCCCCGCAAATACTCTAAATACTCTAAAGCCCAAAACTCGACATTTTTAGAACTAAGGGGGGGGGAGAATGTTGTTTACACAGGGGCGAACTAATATACTCTGAAGTTCAAGCTTACCGACAGCACTTGCTATTAGATGTGTTACCATCTGAAATGACATCCCCATAGTCTTGCTAATATCATCTGTTAGGAAACAGCGAGAATTTATTCAAGGTTCTAATATAGTATATGAAGAAGGAAATGAAAAAAATATCACAAAATGGATTTGCACCTTTTATAACACTAGGTGAAAGATGATGAGAATATCACACTTTTTTTAATGAATATCAAAATCTGAATTAATAATCTTTGAAATCTATTGCAAGGTAATAGAGAAGGCCTTAAAATTATTTATAACTAAGGTGATCAATCGTCCTCCTTTTGTTGGTTCTGTCCTTGCTCGTAAAATGTCCTCCTTTTCGATATTTTAAAACTAATTTGTTTACCTCTTTATTCACAGATGTCGCACCAAACCGTTACGCAAATGATGAATACAAAGACTTTTAGGATATTTAAAAGTTAGATGGCTCGCTGTAACAACAATAACATATTTTACAATTATTTGAGCCTCACCGTTTATATTTTTTAAATTTAGACAAATGTCCGAAAATTCTGGAATCTTTTTTCAATTATGAATTATTGGAGAAATTAATGTATTTTATACATAATCAGGCATCTATTTTCTACAAATCGATTCAAAAGATTTAAGGTGAACATATCTCAGCTACAGAAGTTAGTCTTATTTTATCCTTCAATATAAATCACGATTTGATGAAAAATTTATTCCATTAACAATAAAAAGAAAATTGTCAAACTTAGAGGAATCAAATTCAAGTATAATGGAAAAGTGTACCAAAGAAGTGCAGAATTTTTACCAAACTATGTTCCAATATGTCGAAGAATGGTCTGAAACAGATATCACAGAAAATAACAGTTTTTAATAGAGTTTTTTGACTTCATCGCAAGTAAATTGAGGAGATATTGAAAATTGTGATGAGTTTTTATCGAAAGAAATGTCTGATATTAAAATCGATGATAATTTATCATCGATTTGAATTTGATAATTTATCTGTTTGAAGAAATTAGAAGACTTGAATGTATATTTAAATTCTGATAAATTAGAACAATGGGAAAATCAACATGTTGAAATTGATAAAAGACGGGTGGAAATATTTAAACATTTCAAAAATGAACACATTCCATATGAAAATTTAGTTATTCTTATTACGTTGTGCTACCCTGGAACTAATGTAGCAGTTGAAAGAGTTTTTTTCAATTGGTAATGATTTTTGGACAAGTGAGAAATCGAGATTGAATGTTGATACTCTAGCTGCAGCACTCACCGTAAAATTCAATATGAAGGATATTTCTTGCTCTGAAATTTCCAACATATCGTTAGAAAAGGATATATTGACAAAAAAAGTTCATTCAATGGAAAAATATTCGTTTAATTAAATAATTGAAAGGGATATGTGCAGAATTAGTTTATTTTTGTTTGAATGAATAAAATGTTTCATTTATTTACTCCATACTTTTTTCTTAAATTTTTTCATTGTAAAAATATTGGTTACCTTACTATAACGATTAAGTTTCATATTTTGGACGAGAACTAAATAAAAATTTGAAGCGAAAGATAAACAGAAATCTAGGTTGTCAAAACTGTTTTTAATATGTCTTATAAAAATTCTAATTATATTTAGAATACATTTCATTCATAAAATGTATTTAGTTTAATTTTATGTTATTATAAAAAAAGATCGAAATATAAACATTGTTTGCCCTTTTATTGATATGTGTTTGTTAGAAAAAGAAGTTTTGTCCTCTCTTCAATATACACTCATTCGATTATAAAAAAATATTTTACTATTTTAATACAACATTAAAACAAACATATAACATTGCTGTCACTTTTTGTTTATTGGATTCTAGTTAAAAAGCATCTGTACTTTGAAAAGGAGTTTATTTGTATTGCCTTAACATACGTTTCAATTTTTTTTTTTTTTTTTTTTTTTTCCGATTTATGGAAAAAAATCATCTGAAAGTAAAACTGTTTTTGAGGGTTATTTTCGTAAAACAACAGAAATTATTTTCCATTTGAATAAACATTTTATCATAATTTACATTTTCATAAGAAAAAAGAAAACTGTTTGTAATACATATATCCTAAAATAAAATATTAAGCAATAAAACCAAAATTCAACAGAAGAACAATTCGTACATTCATTTATTTATTTGCTATGAGCTCGACAGTTTTTACATCCAGTTATATAATTTCTCTAAGACTATAAATAATATGTATTATGTGTTTTTTTCAGTAATATTGTAATACGATTTTTCAGTTTATGACATAACAAATATCTCTTTGATTTTAGTATCAGTTATGTAAAAGTCATTTTCTTACGCGAGTTTTTACACTTATTTTTAGTTTCTATTAGACATCTATCATTATAACTTCTTTCTTAGTTAAATACTAAGATACATTAAACTATTAAAAATAAACGTAAAGGACATGATCTATTTTTTACCCTATAATGATCCTCTGTCATCGATGAGACTAACTACTAAATTTGGTTCCTATATTTAGACCATTGTACCAAATTCTGCACAAGATCCTGTGTCGTCTAGACAATTCAGTTTTGTGTTCTTAAACTGAATCATTTTTTTTCAATAAAGGGAAATAATAAGAGAAAATAGCTCAGATTCAAATCATGTTACTTTCTTCTAACACTTCCTCTTGTTATTAAGCACGCTATTGGTCTTCTCGTGAAGAAGCGTTTACAGTACCGCCCACTAAAATACATCAAACAAAATAACTTCTAATAAATCCATTTCTCGTTTAACAACAATCTGCTTGTGAAAAAATGCAGAGGTATAATTTAATGCCTGTGCTTTTTCCGAGAACCCAAACGAGGAAACGGTTCGTACACAGGATTGGACCTCAATAGCTTCAGGTGCGGGAAAACCCCGTTCACTAGCTTTAATTACGTCTCAGTGACGTCAATGAGACGTCATGATTGTCATTCACGGATATCAAGTATTGCGTCATAATACAAAAAGCGGTCAGTAATTTCCACAACTTTTGTATTTAAATCCGCTAGAGTTCGTAGTTTATTTTCAATACAGATATTAATTTGACAACATAGGAAATGGATATTAATATTCACAGCTTTGGAAATGAATTGATCTTTTTCAAACAGGTGTACTTGTTTGGGGTGTGTAAATAGCTATTGTTTTTATTTTTCCTCAATGACTCTAACCGCAATAAAATACTTTTTCTTGCTTCGTCACTGTAAACACATCTGTATTGTTTCTTTTCAGATTTACGTAGATATGTTATTGACAATTGTCATCACTGACGCATCAGTAAAATTTTGATCACGTACATATCTGATTTTTCGTATGTGCACATACACTATGGAAACTAATGTATAATATACAAACAAAACTCGTTTCTCAATTTTCAAAACGGTTTTTTTTTTGTAATGCTGTCTCTTCTTTTTTACTAAGGCGTATCTTCAGTTGGTGATTGGATAATATTAAAAACAGTTTTAATAATATATTGGTTGCTAGTGTGCTTATATAAATATACTAATAAACTTCTAAAAGATAAATTAGGGCATTTTCAAGGGACGTCTAATTTTCTTATCTATATTTTGTATCTTTAAGCGATAAATATATATACATACACAAGGTTTGGCTATCAAATAACGAGATTGACGCTGTAAACCATTTCATTTTAATGTCATACATATTTACTTAATATCACCTTCAATTAACACTCTTCTCCATCCCTACAACGTTTCATGCGAATCTTCCATTGTTCGAAACAGTGCTGGAAGTTTTCTTCTGTCAGCTTCTTCAGGACGCGTACCGTTTCTATTTCACAGCTTCAACGGACTCCAATCTTGTTCCTTTTAATGCAGATTTCACCATAGGAAACAGATAGAAGTCGCATGGCTGAAGATCCAGCAAATAAGGCGGATGGTCTAACACTGGCATGCTGTACTTGGCTAGAAACCTCTTCACAGACAATGCAGAATTAAACGGTGCATTGTCTTCGTAGAAAAATTTGCCTCACAGATTTTTTGTCAATTCCTACAGTCTCAGAAATCTCACGATTACTTAACCAGATCGAACCAGATTACCGATTTTCTTAGATATTGTCATCGTTTTTTGATGTGGAAGGTAGACCCAGATGTGAATTACCTTCACATTCTTCTCAGCCATCTTGAAAACGCTTAAACTTCTCAAAAATACGTACACGCGAAAAAAATTCATTGCCATGCACTTCCTTTAATAAATTCTAACTTTCAGTAGCGATTTGTTCAAGTCTCAAGAGAAATTTCACAATTCGTTGCTCACTTATAATTTTTTCGGCGAAACAAAAAACAGAACAAAAAAAAAAAAAAAAAAAAAAAAATCTTATGCGACTGAAGACTACTGGTATATGGATTACATTATGGATATATATATATATATATATATATATATATATATATATATATAATATACAGTGACTTTAAACTGTAATACAATATTGTACAAATCGGTGTTTTCAAGAGATCAAGATAATGGTGAAAGTATGAGTATGACCTTTGCTAATCAGAACCAAGGGTGATTTTGTATTTACACTGTTGCAAATATCGTGAAAAGTAATTAGTACTTTACAAATGCTAATGCATTTTCGTAAACATTTGAATTCTGGAATTTTATTAATTCTTATCTAAGTACATGTGATGTATATATATTGTTTTAATTTCAATTTCAATATTTTCTATAAGGGTTAAGAATCTTTTTAAAACAAAAGTTTTGAGAATTTAAATTTGTGTTCAGTATATCTTATAACGATCCGCGAATTAGTACACTCTTAAAACCCTTCAAAATGTAACATTATTTTTGTTTTATCGAGATAATTAAAAAATTTATTTTCAAAATGAATATTGATATGTTTTAAAGTTAAAGAAATGCACATTTATTCAAATAAACCATATTATAATAGATGGTAATAATGACATTGTTTGGAAATCTATGAAGTAAAGTGAATTTGAACAAGGAAATCCTAAGTTTTTCTCATTTGTATATTTGGAATTTGATAAAGGATTTTATTTAGAAAAATATAAAAATAATAAGTGTAACGAGACAAGGATTTTAGAAGATATGGTATTAGAAGAATACAAATTAAAATAATTTGTAAGAAAATTTTAATAATATCCTTTAATTGCAATGCTCAAATGTGAATTCTTAATTGAAGAGAAATCGTGACATGGATTAATGTGAAGGTAGCTAAGCAAGCCTTGCAGTTATAATTAGCTTTCTTCTTTTGGTTTGTTCAGACAAAATGCTGGTAGTTTTATCTTTTTATTTTCTAGATTTGAAAAAGACTCCATTCCCAGTATTCTCGTTAGTTGAAATAGCTTTACGGCTTATATTACTTGAAGTTTAAATCAATTAGGCAGTACTTAATCGCTGACATGAGTTTAAATATTCATCCATATTTATCTTGTTTCTATCTAAATACTTTTAGTTTTACTTTAAAGGCCTACATTTGGTATTATTAATATATAGACTATTAATTACTACGATAATTACAAGGGAAAAATCGTACATTTATTTTAAGTTAAAAAAACACCTTTGAGACAGTTTGGAAAATATACAATATGTTCACTTAGAGCTCAGTATATTTCACTTATAAGTAAAATAATTTTAAATGTTAGTTTTGCGATTCTAGTAAGGCAAATAATTTTGTTAAAATTGCAATGTTTATGTTTGTTTTTTGTGGTAAACACCGTTACTTCCTTAACGCGAAATCTTGATTATCTGGAAACGATGACATTGCACAGAAAAGGAAATTTCCCGCGTGGGGAATATACTCGTACTGATAAAGAGGGAGATGAGGGGTGCCTCTCAGTTGCGCATTTTGGGCGAAATACCCCAAATGCAATATCATGATCATTGCATGAACATCAGTAAATATGAAAGAAAAAAGGTATGGCAAACAGCTTTCATCCTGTTTGGTGGAGATGTTTTAAATTCCAAATTGCTGTAAATTTACTTTCAGATGCTAAAGGTCTAACTACTCCCCAATCACCACTAGAAATGAAGTATTTTTTTTTTCTAATCATAATATTAGGGTACTTAATCTCTGGAATTTTCCGATAGTGTTACCTTAACTTTTCATATTCTGCGATACTACTATCAGTCGCACTATTATATAAAATCATGATGTTAACTCGAAATGTTAATCTTTTTATGTATTTAACTTTTAACTCAAGACCATAAGCTCTCGAGTTAGTTATAGATATGCCCTAGAAGTATATATGCTAAATTCAATGTTTTATTATATATTACAAGCTTATTTTTGTAAAACTGATAAGTCAAAATATCAATAATTTTATCGTTACAAAAAATTAAAAATAGTAGACGCTAGACAGAAACCAATGCAAAACTTTGATCCTAGAACCCTAATTTTCTTTTAGATGGTTTTTCTTAAAATTATTACTAAGAGAAAATATCTTTCAAATAATTTTAAAATAATATATTAATACTTTCTGTGGAAATACGCGTTCTTGAACACGTAAAAGCATTTTAAAACTATAATATTATTTAAGTAATAGGGCCTTTTTTCCCCTTATAATTTGAATTATGTAAGAAAAATTAAACATGTATATAAACATTAAAAACAAAACCAGGTAAATTTCTATTCGTATCCGTCGCAATAACCTTATAAGTATTAGTAAAATTAGATCCTTGTGACAAAAAGTTCCTAACATAATTTAAAATTTAATATATTAATTCTAAAGAAATACCTATTTTTGAAATTAGAATGATATTGTTGCAAGGTAGTGTCTATCTATTGTTCTACGACAAACAAACTTACAATGTTTGTTTATGCTAAC
This sequence comes from Nephila pilipes, assembly GCA_019974015.1. NCBI lineage: Eukaryota > Metazoa > Arthropoda > Arachnida > Araneae > Nephilidae > Nephila > Nephila pilipes. The sequence continues at coordinate 464,551 of BMAW01008231.1, read as the reverse complement.
GCGAATGGAAATATTACTTACACTAGTCATAAAATTTAATGGGATTAGTTAATATAACTTGATGATAAGTCGGTATATATTTGATATTATCTAATAGTATCTAAATGCAATTTGGGCATGTGTTAGTCAGTAGTTGCATGTGATTGTAATTATTTTGAATTAATTTCAAGAGAATTTACTGATTTTTAATTTAAAAGTGAAAATCTTGTGCTTCTCGTAAGACATTTACATTAATAAATTTATGTTTATATAGATACAAGAATTTAGTCGTGATTGAAAATGAAATCGGCATAAAACAATTAAAAATCAATATATTAGATTTGTTATAAAAAAAAGGATATAATTTTAAATCATAAAACAATATCTTAAAATTATTAAATACTTAGAAAATCGATTTAGTTAAGGCTGTTTTCACTTAAAGAGTGACCCCAAACTGGGAGCTTATTTCCAAGCAGAAGATATTTCAGTAGTAATATAAACCCGTGTGGTTTTATAACACTTAGACCCATTAATAACACCATTTTGTAAAAATTTGGAAATATTCTGTGGATATGCAATTTTTGTATTTAGCATATAAAATTAGAAATGTATGTAACATTACGCCTTAACAGACAAAATAGGGATTATATTTTATTTATGAAGAAATTAAATCATTGAAACAGAAATTAGTAGTATAATGCTCTTTGTACGCTTGCACCGTCAAAACAGGATAGTGATGCTGCGACTTTTTCTGTCTGAAATAATGCTTCGAGTTAGGATCATATTTTAAACATTGAAATAAGTCAACATTATATACTTATTTACACTATGAAAGTGTTTAGCAAAATTTTCTTTCAATTGAAAGAAAAATTAACTTTGCAATGAACTGCTTAAAATTTGATTATAGTCGAGCTTAGATCTTTTAATATACCGTTAAGTAGCACGAAACATCTAAAGAAGAAAATGAAAGCAAGGAAGTTTTACAGAATTAAAATATTTTTATGAACCTATACTTTTCTAAAGATATTTGTTCAGTTTTTAAATGTGCCTTCAGGTTGTTTTGAAACTCGATAAAAACACGTTATTGCTATGAAATACCATCACCACAGATGAAAATTGGGGCATGAAAAACACAAACAAAAAGATTAGGTAGGACCGTCCTTGACACTTAAGAAACAACACCACTAAAAGATTTCCTTCTACCGACGCAATACACTGAGAGGGAAGGAACAATTAATCAGTCCGCACACTTCTCACCAATCGTGCTCGTCTCAAAGAATTACTCGATTAGCAGCAACACACCTTACAAATAAATGATACCTTTGAATGGTCAGTATTAAGAAGAGTTTCACTATCAAGTTAGATGTTTTGGATCATGAAAAAAATTATTTTATTGACAATCCCGAATTATTAATTTTGTATGTAGAAAGTCAGAAATTGATGAAACGAGAACGAGTAATCAAATTTTTAACCCCCTGAAAACGAAAGTTCTGAACTAGGCATTCGTTCTTTAATATAACAGCAGTGTAATTCGACATATTCTGTTATCAGGTATCGCGATGATCAATGCGTGATTAAAATCTTTTTTCTTTTATTACATTTTTGGTAATCTAACTACAAATTTAAGGCAGTTTCCAGGAATCATGGTGCTTACTTACCTGAAAAATTTTGTTAATTGATATATATATATATATATATTATCATTCTCTTCTTGAAGTATATCAGATTAATAAAATACTCTGCAAGCTAAAATATATGTTTCGACATTATAAAGATAATAAAAAAGGTAACAATAGTGTGAAGTTTCCCTAAATTTTTTTAAAAAATTTAAAATGTATTTTAATTGTTTAGTTAAGTTTTGCAACAATATTACTAACAATACTTTGGTTAGAAATCTAAGTTAATAGTATGAAATTAGCATTTTATATAATTTTTATTAAGTTTCCATTTATTTTTGTATTTTAGAATAAATGATTTGTAGATTTATAATTTCATCGGCAGGATTGTCACGTTTTAGTTTTATTATTGTGGAGAAAATAATTCTAGTTCACCTAATCATCGATAATCGTTAAAGAACCTAAGTATGTATCTTACATATGAGCAAATTTCCTTCACATAATATTAATTAGCTGCTTATTTGGAATAATTGTTTCGCAGTGTAATTGCTTAAATCATTACTTCTGCTTAAATAGAATAAAATCTCACTGTTATCAAACCATTATATCTTACAATAATTCTTTATTAATTATTATTATTATTACTCTTCAAGACTTACCAATGAAACCCATCAACAAGAAAAGCCAATCCATTGATTAAACTATTTCTTCAATATGTATTGTAGTATTTAAATATTAAAACGATTTCTGAAATAAAAAAAATTTAATAATTTCCAAGCAATTAAATAATTTATAACAAAAATGTATTCGTGTAAGAAGTGCCTGTATTAAGTTCATTCACTGCTTATATAAAAGAACTTAATAAAATATTTTTAAACCTAAATTTCAATTATATTTCTTTTAAAGTAATATTTCTAATAATTTTTAATTGCGAAAGAGCAATTTAAAGTTATTTTTACATAAAATTATATCCTCATTACAAATAATTAAAATGGCACAACTGATCTCTTTATATCTGTGAAATCTTTCTTTTTTCTGAGTTTCGAGCATTTTATACATATATGACTTATGTAGGTTTATTACTAACATAAAACTTTTTTCTCTCTAAACAAAACAAAACAAAAATTCATATTACGTAACGTATAAATCGACACAAATTTTAATATTGATATAATGATGAGCGACATCTTTCTTAATTCTTTAAATTTGCAAATATTATTGTAATTATATGTTTTACAGTGTTTATTTGTTTTCATATTTGTACAACTTAAAAAATTTTTATAATCATGTAACAGAATATATATTTATATATATATATATATATATATATATATATATATATATATATATATATATATATATATATATATATATATATATATATAATGATTTCACTAAAAAATGATTTAATTTTCTAATTTTTCCCAATTTATAACTCGCATTAAAGAGTTCATTCTTGTTTTCTGATACGATTCGAATTTATCCTTTAATTTATGCAATCACGTGCTCGTAATCGTAAAATCTACCAAATTAACTTTTCCCAGAATCGCAGACTTGTAGGGATAATACCAACTAAAAAGGGGGAAAATGTAGATTGTATGTCATAAGTGAGAAACCGTAGTTTTGTGTATAAGACACAATCGAATAAAATCTTTTTACGGGAATTATGCAGTATTCTGTGAAAAAATGTCTTGTAAAATATCACAATAATTTTTTATGAATATTTAAATTGTTTATCGAATAACAAATATTTTTCATTGATTTTCCCCCCAATATTAATATTTTATAATATCCTTTATTTCATTTTAGTATACTAAAAAGCTAAGAATAAATAAAACATCGATCATTCTCAACTAAATTTTTCAACACGCAACAAATAAAAAATATACTTCTCTCCACTCTATAAATGTTTCAGGTTTGGATTTATAAGCAATAGTTTTGTGTCGTAAGTAATTTGTTTGGACTCATCTGTTACATTTAAGCATTAATGAGATGGTGTCAGAAATTACAGTGATGAAGTATGTCAACACAATCCGAACTCAGCGCATTAAATCCTTACTTAAAAGTTTGTTGGGGCATCGTTTCACATAGTCAGAGCTTCTAGTGTCTGTGACTTAGCTTGTGAAGAATTTGCCAGACATCTCCCTCAAAACACATTTCTAGCATGAACAAAACTAGAGCAAACTAATAGGGTGTGCCAAATAATTTTTCCTTTCTGTTTGGAAGTAGAATCCTAAATAAATACTCGAATGTGAGGTTTGGCAATAAGCCAGAAGTTAGATGTTTGGTAAATAGCTATGAACTCTGAACGAGAGCGCACTGATGAATATCGTTATTGTCCAAAAACCAATTGAAAAATAAGTCCGAGTTAGAATTTGGGAAAAATATTGAATTCATCGTTGAAGTTGGAAAACAAACCATTCTACAACTCTTCATAAACTTTTAGAAACTCGTGGTCATAATTAAATGTTAAATTTTTGATGTTACTCACAACAACAGTAAAGATATTAACTTATATTGAAAGCTTTAATTCCTTTTCTGAAATCGGAAATACTTTAAAATGATGGAAACATTGTAAAAAAATATGTTGAACAGCGAGCTTTCACCGTTTTTGAATGGATTACGATCTTCGTTTTTAGAGTATGAAAATAATAATAACAAAAAAAGTTCAAGATTACAACATCATACCTAGATTCAAAACATTATATAATAAGTTAAGAAAAATTAAGAGCTATTATGCAGCTTACAAAAATCCATTTAATTTTACTAAAATGATCCGACTGACGATTTTTTGATTGTACTAGCGTCAAATATTCCAAATTCATAAGCAATTACACGTATCTCAAGACTTTTGTCATAACTAATTAAATTTGTTATTAAAATATTTAAATAATTTATGGGTGATACATGAAACATATTATAAGAGATTAAATTGTAAGATGTATTCTAGTCCTATCGGTAAAATTAAATTTTGTACTGGAACTGTAGATTTAAATAAACGCAGTATAAAAATAGCATGAAAGTAATGCAAAATATGAAAACCCTGAATTTTTCATGGAAATATCCTTTTTAAGATGGAATCTAGATGGTCGCCCAAGTCAGATGCCACCATCAAATGATCATCACGAAGAGGCATTATAATTGTGTTAACAGGTAATTCTATTAAGAATACTTGCTGCAAAGTTTCCCTGTTGTTCGATTACTTGTCACAAATGTATTCAGAAGACTTAATAAGACTTAATGAGCAAGGCCTTAAAGTGAAATGCCTAATTAGTTCACACTGAATCGTCGCTAAGGGCTCAGAAATTGTGAACACAAATACGAAAATATCATTAATAGTAGTTACGTTAAAATATGGGACTATGGACACCTAATGACGTCTATAAAGAGTGGAAGTGTAAATCGCCCTTGATATAATTATCATAGGGGTAGGAAAGGTCATTCCAAACAAAATGGAAATATGTAACATTTCATCGCATTACTGTTGATTCCATCATTAATGAATTTTTATTTAAATTGCACTATTGATCGTATTACGTGGAATGTTTTCTGTGTATACGCATTATATTGTAATTGAAAGGTTTTTTGACTTTAATAATCATGAAAGTTACAATTGTAATGGGAAAGCTAGAATTTACTCAGTTATGTTACTATATTTGCAACTACACACAGAGGCACACAAACATCAAAACTTATGGATTATAGTAGCGTAAGAAATGTTATTAACGCTTTTTCCCGTTGGAAATAAAAGAATAATGATGTTTGAAAACATGAAATATTATTACAGGAATTTTCAACAATTATTGTAATTATTAAAGGTTTATATATATATATATATATATATATATATATATATATATATATAAATATTTCTCTCTCTTCATATATATATATATGAAGAGAGAGAAAGAGAGAGTAGACGAAAAATAATGAATAACATTTACCACAAGGCACAAAAAAGGTCTAATACAAATTTTATTATGATATTAAGCGTCATTGCGAATAGGGTAGGAAGCCAACAATCTACTATGAGTGGTACCGTTACAAATAAAACACCAATTGTTTAATATTATTTTAAAATATCAGATCTCAATGATTTACAGAAAGGTATGATTATTTTTGCACGCCTAATGGAGGATCCAGTGTCTAAAACAACCGAAATTGCAGGTAAAGCAAAAGGAACTGTGTCTAAAACTATTGCTAGGTTTTAAAAAAAGAACAATGTGTTACATCTGCATATAAAAATTATGGACGGAAAAGGAAGTTGTCAGAGAGGGATCAGGAGAAATAACGCGGGTTATTCGCCAAAAACGTGAATCTACAGCTGAGCCGAAAACGGGGCAGATTTAAATATCAGTCGAGGAGATTCCATTTCAAGCAAAACAGTTCATCGGAAGCTTCATAAATTAGATTTTTATGGTCGTGTAGCTAAACGCAAGCTCCTCATTTTTATATCAATACCATAATAGCATACTGTGGCGCAAAGAGCGTCAAAATGGGAAATTTTCTTGACTAGGAAGATGTAAACAAGCGATCAGCGTTGTTTCCGTTGAGTCGTGGGTTCGAGTTCCAATGTGGAAATTTGGAGAGAGAAGTGCCTGCTCAGGAGTCATCCTCTTCACTTGGCCGAGGTTCAAAATTACGTGTTCCGTTGCCAATAGCCCTCCCGTTGCTTCTAAGTGAGGCGTTGATAAACATTCACTCCAAGACAGGGAGGTGGATCTTTGATGGTGTGAGGAGCTATTTCTTGACATTCTTTAGGACTAATAGTCATTATGAAGGATCGGGTAACAGCCCAAACCTAATTGAACGTACTAGAGGATCACATTCATTCACTGAAGAAGACAATCTGCCCTGGAGGATTTCCAATTTTCAAGAGGATAAATCTCCCACATGCACATCAAATTGCATCATAAATTGATTTATCGAACATCAGAATGAAATGAAGCAGTTACCTTGCCACGAAGCATTCAAAAGCAGATGGAGCTGAGGTACGACGCTCGTTCACAGACCAAGAGTTCCTGACTTCAAAACTTCGTACCGACAACTTTGAAAGTTCATGTAAAAGATTTGTTTAATTGCTTTCTGCTTTTCTTTATAACTTCTAAAACCTCATAAAATATTCTTACCTTTCCAAAATAAACGACACAAGAATATTTCACTCAAGAATACTCAACCAAAATAAACGTTCAAGAATACTCCTCTGTGATATTCATTATGCGACAATGAAGTTACAACACTAAGAAAGAGTGGCCAGAAAGTGATGAAACTCGACAGAGAGAGAGAGAGAGTCAGCAACGAACAATAAGTGATCTTTACTTCGAAATGGTAGGCATAAAATAGAGCATCGGCATAGGGAACAGCATCGGCTCAGTTGGATGTAGATCATCGCGAACGACGATACACGACGCAACACGTCTAGGTGCTGAGTCAATGAGAGTACGGATGGAGTCCTGAGGAAGGACTCTCCACTCCCTGTCAGCCATTTGCTACAGTTTGTCTTCTGAACTCGGCAATGGCAGGGTCTGCAAATGGCATCCAATCACACCCAAATGTGTTCAGTTGGTTAGGAATCAGGAAAGAGCGATGGTCGGGGAAGCATCTGTACACCTTGCAAAGCACGTTGACTGAAGCGAGCAGAGTGTGGTCGAGCGTTTTCCTGCTGATAAAAGGCATTGAACATCCCCTGATCGTAGGGGAGAGTCACCGGCCACAACACATCTTCCACGTATCGTTGGGTCGTCATAATGCCCTGAATACGAACTAGAGGTGATCTGGAATAGTACACAATTGCATCCCAAGCCATGATGCCGTGTTGTGATGCCGTGATACCACACTCGTTTGTGGTGACTATCATTGGAGAAAAAGAAGCGTGAATCGTCTGAGAACACGACCCAGGGCCATTCCGTCGTCTACATTGCTCGAGCCCGGCACCATTGCAGACGTTTTGGTCTATGCTTTGAGGTCATTGGCAGTCTTCTTAACGGACGCCATGAGTGCAGGCCATTAGCAACCAATCAATGGGAAATGGATCTGGTCGATATGGGAACAAATATGGATACAAATGAGGATTCTTGAACATGCTGCAGAATGGAGATAGAAGTGGCTACCGGGTCTGCCACCGCTTGTCGGCGGATGCGTAGATCCACGCGTGCTGACGTCGCTCTATCTGCACTGGTACCCCTCAAACTTGCCATATCTCTTTGTTTCAACCATCTTCGTCAGAGCCGGCGCACTGTGGACGAGCCCAGATATGTGTGATGCTGGTCCATACAGCTGAGATTTGCTGTATGGACCAACCTGCCCTTCACAGTTCGATCACCATGCCCCTCGTAAAATCGTCTGTCTGTTGGAACTGCCTCCGTTGTCGACGGTCTGGCATTCTAAACCATTGCACGTGTATTCTGAGAGAAGAACAAATTTTCTACGATGGTTTTCCTAGCAGATATAACGGTAAGAAAATTGAACATTCTGCAGGTTCCTTCCCTTATATCTTCTTCAACATGCTTTGGAGACCTGCGCATTTCACATCATTCGCATAACTGGGTGACGTGCGTCTTCCCTGAAATTTGCATAATTTTCTGGCTAGTCATTCTTGGTGTTGCATTTTTTAGTATCACTTAGTGTTTAAAAGCATTAATTCTAAATCTGAGAGAGCTTTCAACCCAGAGTAGGTGCTCGCACTTTACTAATAAGTCACATAATTCGGATTCTTATATTGTGTCTTCAATTCAATCAGCTGCAACATCTCCGAGACAATATATATGTATATATAAACTGGGAAATAATTTGAAAAGTTTATGTGACAAGGACAAGATGTAGAATAAAATCACAACTGAGCCATTAAGAAATAAGGCATAAAGCAGACCAAATATAGACAAGCAAAAATTGCAAATTGAAAAGTGAATGAAAATACTGTATTCAAACTTAAGTATAGAAGAAGAAATATAATTTTAAAAGAATTTTTTTTTAAATTTAGAGAATATGACATGAGCTTAAGCTAGAAATTATTCATAAATCAAGAGATTCTTTTGGGATAGGTGCACTCAAAGAATATTAATTTGTAGATAATCCAGACTCTATAGTGTTCTTTCGTTTGACTGAAATGCAGACGAAAAAACAGAGGTATAATGGAAAGACATTTTATCTAACTGTTGTATATCAATTCATATTTATATATGACACTTAAAATATTGTTACGAATCTGCGATGACGCTTCCCAGTATCGTGACTCTCATAAAGGCAAAGAAACGTTTATAGAGATTTTGTCGGTAACCAAGAGAAGCTTAGGTAATGATTACCCGAGCTTGGCGAGTAACTTGGTGACAGACGATGATATGTTTCTCGAAAATGTTGGAATCTTTTCGAAAGCTCGATTAAAGAAAATTTATGGATCATTCCTGAATTTTCCATATGATGTCACACCTGCCCAGAATGGCTGTAAATACGAAGAGATGCAAAGCCGGTGGAATTGTTCGCGCGAATTTGTTAAAATTGGCTGAGCTGATCCACCGAGGAATGTGTCGGTAACAATCATCTGTGACTACCGGGATCTGTTGTAATCCGAGCAAAATATTACTTTGGAGATTTGTCCGTAGTGAGAACAACTAAGCAGGCGTGTTTAATGTTATTGAAAATGCTGTCACTGTTACTACAAGTGTTGTTTTGTACTTGTTTATTTTTCTGATCTGCACATGTGCTATATTTGTTCCTGTTGTGTCGTAAATCTGTCCAAGTTGTGCGACCTGCATTTCGTCTTGTCCAGAATATTTGTGAATAAAGAATTATTTGCCATTATCTTCCTTATAGAACTGCTTCCACCGTACATCCCCGAGAAGATGATTTTTGTTACAATATTATTCATTAAAAATCTAAAAAAATAATGAAATTGAATTTTTATCCCCGTAAAAATATAATTGGTACTATCTACATAAAAAGATTTTGACTGAAACAATATAATTTCCAATAAAATCATTAATCTGATTATAAATCTTAAAAATGTGAATTTATCACACAAAGGCTCTAAAATGATTATTTTCCAACTAAGATTTATTCTGATTGAACGTGATTGAAATATACTGATTATACATATATTAATAATGAGATTTCCTACATGATTTGGAATATAAATGAGCAAATTAGAACTGTCTGGTTAAAGAATTTAGGAAGAGAGAAGAGCGTTTTTGTTACATTTATAATATGACGTAGCATTTACGAATAATTAATTATTCATCAGGAGTTGATCAATAATTATAATGTAACAGTACTTAAAGTCTTGTACCATTAATCCTTCATTTCTAGATTTTTTTACCCATGTTTTAGGATCATGCGTTCTTTCAGAAATCAGTGTAATAGTGAAAGTGAATAAAAAATCGAGCTGATGAAAGTTCTCAAAAACCTTTTTGTAAGAATAGAGAGAATAAATAATTTTAACTGTATCAGATGTAAAATAATCATGTACATGAGTAAAGAAGTTTCCAAAACTATGTGTGTCAAACGGCGTGTGAGTTATAGAAAATTGAGGTTGTACTTTGTTTTTCGGTGATGAAAGCTAAGATTTTTAATTCATGTCTTAAAAGTTTTAAGTACTTTATGATCGGCAACATCGATAAAAATTTGGATAAAATACCCGAAGGAGAAGCGAGGAAGCTTAGAGAAATCAAAATATGTACTGGTAAAAGAAATGTTGTTTTAATTTTTATATGATATGATTGTGTGTTTATGAGTATTTTGAAATAATATGCAACAGTTCATTGCACTTCATATTAATATTTAAACTTTGATGCTTTGACAATAAAAATTCCATTGGTAGTCATTTTGAGATATTTTTTCATTTATGACATATCTTGCTAACTAGTTACTCGATAAATGAAACATGATACATTTATTTACAGAGTAATTATTCGATATTAATCTTTAAATTAAACTAAATCAAGAAATTTTACTAAAAATTTAACGTTCTCCAATATTTTTAGTTATATTAGTTTAATTATTATATTAGTTATATTAGTATAGTTATATTAGTTTAATTGTGACTTATATAATAGAGAGAGAGAGAGGTCTTATTCGTACATATAATTAAGAATTCGATAATACATATGTGTAACTCTAGTTTTTAACTTAAAATATTTACGTGTCTTAAGAAGCAATTTCAAATGAATTAATAATTCTCATATATATCATGGTGAGTGTAAGGCATCCAAGCCATTTTTTCTGTTTTGACCTAAATTAATTTGATAAGAAAAATTTCTAGCCATTAACAAATTTTAGGCACTGTTTATTTAGATAATTCTTTTTAAGAGAAAAAAAATGTCATTTTTTCTTGTTGAATAATATCGTCTTTGATTCATAAAATATTTTCTCTATTCATTTAAAAAAATGATACTTAATTATTACAGAATCATATGGAAATGATAAAAAGGCTTTAATAAATAGCAATGTAGGAGACTGATATTTTTATCGTAATTTTTTATTTTCAAATGAGAACCTTCCCAAATTTTTATCAAGAGAATTTGCAATATTTCACAAAGAAAAGAAGAGAAGTGAAAAAACTAAGGAAACAAAACCAAATAAAATAATAAAATTATTATATGTTACAACTTGCTCTTTAAAAATGCCGGAGTAAATATATACACCTTAAATTACATAAAATTTACCTTAAAATTATTTTAAATTACAACCATTCTTAATTCTTAAAAAAGTATTTTCTATAGATTTGTTAAAAGAGATTCTGCTGATATTTGATAGTGAAGCTCTGCACGGAAAAAGTGAGAAAAATATTTTTGTATTCGTTAGAATCATTCATTACCTTAATTTTGATTATATTATTTTGCTTACTCAGAACTCAATAATGAATATGAAAAAACGAATACTTTAACAGTTGCATTAGTTCTTTGAAGCTTCGATTGCATTAGAAAATGAATGTAAAAAACAAATACTTTAACGATTGCATTAGTTCTTTGAAGCTTCAAACAATAACTAATCAAGGTTCTTTCCATTTACACTCTGATTTCTGATAATTTAACATTTCATAATATTTTTTTATTGGCACATACTATTGTTCACTACTCGAAAATTAAAAATTTACTTTGATTGCAGATTTTCCTACACGTAAACTCATCAAAAATGGATTCTTTTCTAAAGAATTCATTAAATCTTTTTTACGTTTCAAGAAGACTTTGTATGGAATTGATGCCTTAAAAATGGGGCATTTCAAATGAAAATTCAAGGCACTGAGACATTTTAACAGAAAAAAATGGATGGAATTTATACGCTCTGTCGAGGCATATATAGAGACTCAATTATACAGAAACGATTAACGAAGAAGGATATCATTTTTTAATTACAAAAAAATATGCCTTGAAAATTACTTAAATCTTTGTAGAAAGTAATATTGAGAAGATTTATGTTATAATATGAGTAGAAGCAGTAATCAGCAGTAATGATATGATTCATTATATTTATATTTCTCTACGTAAATGATTTAAGCATAGCATGATTTCAAAGGCAACCTGGAGTATTTACTTTTCGAAATAATAGAATGAAACAGTATTAGCAAGACACATATAATTATACCATACCGATGATACAGTAAAAATTGAAAAAAATAAATAAAACTTAACTAAAATTACTGATTCTAGGATAACATTGTTTAGAACTTTCAAATTAGAAAAAACTAGTTAATCAAGAATGGCTCCACGTTAATTAATAATTTTGTCATGCTGTCGAAGTGTTTTAAATGTAACATAATATTTTTTTCCTGATCGTAGTGTCTTATTTATATATGCAAATAAATTTTAGGATAGAATGAAAGAAAGAAAATAAAATCCGAAATCATCATTTAGATTAGTCTTAATTTGTTGATACGTTAAGCCTATAGGCAGGAATAAAGTTTTGAAATGAATGTTTGAGAGCTACTGATTACGAGTAGTACTAAAGACAAAACAGATATACTTCAATAAGATTAGTTGAAATACCTAATTATGATGGTTAAACTACTTGTAGTTATGTCCAATAATGATGGAAAATTCATCAAATATAATTGATGCGAGAAGATAAAGCTCATCAAGTCATAATCGGCGGATTTAGAGGGAGAGGACTTGGAAACAATTCCCCTCCTTCAAATTGGAAAATTACTCCGTGTTTTAAATGTGATGCACAAAGTTATCTTATATATCACAGATTATCTTATATATTAGAAATGTATTTGAGATTAAGGATAGGATTAATATATTAAGGATAAATATATTTGAGAAATTATCAAAAATAATGTGTTTCAACTAATATTGAATAAAACCACATTTAGAAAAGTATTTAAATCTAATATAGTAAATTTGAAACTCCTCGGTTCATTTTTAAAGTTCCATTAAAAGAAGCAAAATTATAAATTATGTACTGCGCTTCATCTGAAAAAGAACTCTACTTTCGTGGGAAAACGTGCAATTAAAAATTAAGCCGCAATTCGCTACCCCCACCCCCAAAAAGGGGGAGAAGTAGAAAAAAACTGATCTTTATGAAATCTTGTCTTTCCCCATTTTTTTCAACGAAACTTCATGAGAAAGTGACCCTAAGAACTGATTTCATATCAGATTTATGTGTTCACCTCTGTTTATACTTAAAACAGATGATCACACAATCTTTTCAATCGCATTTTTATAGAGTTTTTCTCCTACGCATGAAGACAGTATCTACGCAGTTGTAATTACTGCAAAACTGCGCTTATAAGATTATGTCCGAGAATGCTTGTTTGTGATAAGGATGCTAAGTGACAGATCTATGCAGCCTAGTGATAAGAGTGTCGCCTTTAGAAGATAATTTTTTTTTTATTTTTTATTTTTACGTAGACGCTATGAACGTTTCATTTAATGATATTTGATGTAGAAAAATAAAATTACAGGGTTCTACACCTTAGCATTAGAATGCAGGCGATTGAGCTGCGAGATTATTTTTGAAAATAACAATTTGAAAAAAAAAAAAAAAAAAAGGTAGAAAAAGAAACTGAAGCAGACAATGAAATGAAATGAATTTGGCATACCTCCAAATGAAGGTTGAAAGAGACAAATAAGTCTTCCAGGCAAAAAGCGAATTCATAGGATATAATGATTCTGGAAAGTCTTCAGGCTGTTCAGCTGTACAGAACGAATCTAATGATCAAATAATGAATGTTTTATCTGTCACTGGAACGCTTTCCTAAATATTATCATTCTAGTTCGTTTTCATGTACATGTTAAATTTATTTATCGAGATGACTAGAATTATTTTACCTGGTAGCTTCTTACTTTAAAATATGTAAATCATGATATGGATAAGGTATTTTTTTAAAAACGAATTAATTGCATATATATATATATATATATATATATATATATATATATATATATATACACTCTCTCTTTTCTTTTCTCTTTAAATTTATGTTTGTAAGAAGCGAAAGCATATTTTGATAAGTGCTAGAATAATTTACGGCTTATAAATGGAATACGAGTTCACAACTTTCCTAAAATACCTCAAACAAGAATATTTATTTAATACTATTATATGGACAAGGACAGAGAGTTTTCTGCTTTGAAATGATGAAATAATGAACTTGGATATTTTTGACCATGTGTGTGTGCATACAATTTTATATAATTGATTGTTTTTATCAATGTCGCACTGAGAAGCAACAAGAGGCGACGGACCTCGTAATTTTGAGCCTCAGTTTGGTGACCAGGTTGACACCTGAGCTGGCATCTCCCTCTCCAAACTTCCGCACCACATTAATGGTAAGACTTTGGTTCTCGACAGCTTCTGTTACATGGCGAGTCTTTAGGCAAAAGGGCTCGATCCTACTACTCGACGGACACAAGTCAGCGACCATGTGCACTCGGTTACCGCGGCCACATACAATTTTATTTTAAAAATAAAGTTTTCACAATGTATCAGTAATAGTGAAGTTAAATATTGACAATTCTTATAAATGAGGAGAATATAGAAAATAACTATGAATGATTCAGAAAAATTAAATAGTTACTGAAATTTTTTGAAAGGGAAATATTCCTTATGTATATATATATATATATATATAAATTTCCAATATATGTATATATATATATATATATATATATATATATATAAATTCTATTTATTAACTACCATAATATTACATTCATCGTTATTTCATTATCCTATTCTTTTCAATCTTTTAATTTCTGCTATCACTTCATTTCCAAAATAGCTTAGATCACCATTTCCCACACTCTGAACTAATGCGGATAATCCCTACCGGGGCAACTAGTTTCCATATAAAATACTTAAAGATCCTTATATCAAATACAAAATGAACTGAATATATATATATATATATATATATATATATATATATATATATATATAATCCTTACTTAACTTCTCAAACAGAGAAAATTATCGGTCACTTCGTGTTCTTAATTGCTTGATTAGGACTAAGTAGACGTGTGTTATATCCGCCGCTATCCAGATGTATAATATATATATATATATATATATATATATATATATATATATATGCAGGGGCGTACCCAGAAATTAATTTGAGGGGTGTATATAGTTATTGCTATGAAAGGAGCTATTTTTTTCTTTTAGATTTACCGCTGGGTAAAATCTAAAGAATACGGATATATTAATCTTATTTTTCCTATTTAAAGCTGTCCAATGATTGATATAATTTTTATCAAGTTACAAAAATAAAGAGCACTTAAGAAAAATAATAAAGATACCACGAGAACAAAAATGACTACTAACCAGACTCCAACATGATTAAAAAACTGATTAAAATCATTTAATGATTAGGATCTCAATTTCGAAAGAGTGAAAAATTGCGATTATAATGAAATGAAAAGTTCTATACATATTAGTTTTTACAAAGTTATATTTATTCTCCATTTTTGTTTTTGCAAAATATTTCACATTTCTTCCCTCCTTATCTACCCTTAAAGGTATATTTTTATATGTATAGCAAACAGAGTTCATTTGAACGCATTTCAGAGGTATACTGTTTCTTTGGTAGTTTCTTAAAATTATTTTTTTGTTAAAAATGATCCATCAGCAGATTAAAAGTTTTGACTAGAATTTTTTTTAAGTTAATGAATATTCTGGAAAATATTTAAATTGTATTCTTGTATAGCTTCTACAGGGCGACGTACAGTAATCAGGAAAAGGCCATGCTTCCTGAAGTCCACGATAGAAATTACGACGTGTAAGAAAACTCGCGTTTTATGCTTTCCAAATACAGCGATGTCTAGCAATTCACCGCTTTCTCTCCGCTTATATATTTTATGGTGAAAATTGCTTGTTCAGATGTTTTCTGTCACCCCTTAAATTTTTGCCCGTGAGTTTCTTAACACCCTACGAGTATTGAAACCAAGGAAGGCTTCAATATTGTTTAATGTTATGGCCTTAAATCCAAAGTAGAAATGATGATGTGTAAGAAAACTCGCGCTTTATGCTTTCCATTACAATGAGGTCTAGCGGTTCACTGCTTGCTCTCCGCCAATGCATTGTATGGTTAAAATAGCTTCTTTAAATGTTTTCTCATTTTACATTTTTCGCTATGAGTTTCGAAACTCCCTGTATAGCAGTTAATCTAGTCTGTTGTGTCAGTAATTTCTTTTTCCATAGCTGATACATATTCCGTAGTCAAAATACGAATTCTACAATCCGACAAATCTGAAGAAATTTGTATATTTCAGTATTTCTAATTTATTTTCATCAGCCGATATGAGGTCATTTTCCGGTTGAATTAAAAATTGAATGAACTCATAACTGCTTCGTGTTTTGTCAATCTTTCTTTAAGATGAAAAAATTACAGCATCCAAAAATTGGTTAAAAATTGTTATCCTAAAAAAAATATTCGGATGATTTAGCTGGAGTATTAGAATAATGAGTTTTTTTTTTTTTTTTTTTTTTTTTTTTTTTTTTTTTGCTATTGATGGATGAACATTTCTATAGTCCTCATTTATTACTCGTTTTAAAACAAATTCCGATTTAACAGAATTAAAACCCATCTGTGACTGACTGCGAATCATTTCAAGTTCTTTTACAATATTTTCGACAAGTTAATTGCAACAATTGACTTAGATTGCAAACTCTTAGATTAAGTACTTCTTCAATCGAAAACAAAGTAATTAATGACTAAATTGAGAAGCATGAGAAAAAAAAAGTTCAATTTTTATACAGTTTAGACCAACTATAACAATACAACAAATAATTATCCTAAAATATTTCAATTGCAAGAAAAAAATCTTGGGGTGGTGCATGTGTTCATTTACACCCCCGGGAAAGCTTGTGTATGAGTATATATAATATATATATATATATATATATATATATATATA
>BMAW01008231.1:418760-439219 GCA_019974015.1 Nephila pilipes | reverse complement strand
ATATATACAGTAGTATTTACGAAAGGATTACAAGTTAAATGCAGAATATTAAAATTAACATATAAATTAAAACACTGTTATTATAAATCTGGATTAAAATTATATCACAAAGTAAACATTTATATGAGTTATTAAGTTATTTTGAAAAATGTCTTACAGGCATGTTTATGCAGTTACTACTACTTATTTTATGTTACGTTTCAGAGATAATTTGCGACGTAAATGAAGTAATAAAGTTAAATATATAAAATGTTTCTTGAATAATAAAATATTAGTTATTTTTGTATTACAGTAATAAAGTAAAAATAATTAACAAAATTTGAATAGTGTATAATTAACAAAAATTGAATAGTGTATATATATATATGAGAGAGAGAGAAAGAGAGAGAGATTTTATAAGGTTACAATTATTCACACACACAACTTTAAACACTACTTTTTAAATCGTATTCCATAACTGAATGGTCTGTTTTTTCAAATTATACTTATTTGGTTTCTTTTGTAGAGTAGAGGCTAAAATAGTCAAGACAATGGATCAGTTTTAAACGAACAAATACTGGTAATACACTCATATTTAAAAGTATTGAAAATAGAAGTTAAGATTGCTTGATAAATTTCACAATCTTATTTGTCTTTAGCTGCTATATTAGTTCTTATTTTCCTAAAAAGTATTTTATTTATCAGAAAACATATTCTTTTTTTCTGTTGTACTTAGGATAGCAAAATTTTCTTTAGTCAATGGAATTTCTTATACTAGAAATGGTTTTAAAAATCTATCATTATTCGAAGGCGCATTATAAATAATAATAAACAGAGGATATGCGTGATCTTTTTAAAATTTGTAAAGTGGATTTGTGTAAGAACATTGACATTTATTAAAAATAAGAAGTTAATTTGTCTTCTTTAAACTTATGTTAACTCGAAAAAAACGTAGATTAATCTCTTTTTTTTAATTGAAAGCATAAAAATACTTAAAAGCAAAATTTGAAGAATAGTTTTCTCGTAATTTCTGCTTTTAATTGTTGGCTCATTCTTTAATTCTGCTATATTACATTGTAGTGAATAAATATTCAATCGAATCTTAACATTTGTTGGGACAGAGATTAATACAGATTCGTACCATTGGGTACTGCATGAGTCAAATTGCTGTAATTTCATGAAAGGTAAAAATATATGTAATTTGTAAATTAATAAGAATATTAAATATGTCATATGAAAGAAGGTATAGTTGTTAATCTAAGATTTATTTCGTACTTTTTTTTAAATTAAAGCATTAATATTTTTCAATTGTATGTGTAATTAACTGAACGGATGTTAACTGAAAACCGATTTTTTTAAAAAGGAAAAGTTATTCAATTAATATTGGAGTCAAACATCTTGTATATGATTGTAAAATGAATCAGAATGAACTATAATATGATGCTCATGTGCTAAAGGTAAATTATTAAAAACTATTTTACAAGATACTATTCAGAATTTTTATAAGAACGACCATTACAGTACTTTACGAAATTATAAGACCACTAACGAATTTGTGCTTTTCTAAAGAAGACATAATTTACAAATTTTAAGCGTGTGTATTTAAAATGGGCATGGAAACAATTTTTGTAACCATTGCAACTTTAAAAAATAATTTAAATTCATTAAGATCTACTCATTTCTCTAAAAATTGAATAAGGAAAGTATAACGTCGTTTGAGAAAATTAGCATATTATAAGTCACATCAGAATTATTATGAAACGCATGCATTAGTATTTCCTAACCGCATTATCTGAGAAGTAAAGGTGCAGGTTTTATTTGTGTTATCCTCGATTTATTTAAAGATGCCGCGGGATAAAGTGTTATCTGAGGTTGAAGTTAAAATTATTTTATTTTATTCGGGTACTAGTAAATCTAAAAGAGAAATAGCTAGGGGAATGAACTGTTCTGAAGATCCCATTCACAATGCCATAATCAGAAGTGACGATTGAAACAAAACAATACGATGTGGAAGAAAAAGGTGATTTTAACAGCACGGTACGATCGACAAATTTTTAGATTATGAATTAAAAAAATCTTTCAACGTAAAATTTCGGAGCATAACAGCTTAAAAAAATTCCACATGTCACAGTTTGGAAGTCTTAAATAAAATACTAGTACGAAATTCACGAAAATGAAGAAAACACCTTATCATAATTTCCTTAAAAATGAAGAAAACTGAAGGTATTGAAATATCATCGAGAAAAAAGACTAAAATGGTCTAAAAATGTCATATGTTAGAACGATATGAGGAAACAAATTATATTTTCTGATTAAAGGAAATTTAATCTTGACAGTCCCTATGGTTATAAACACTATTGATATGAAGAAACTTGAAGAAGGAACCGATAGAATGTTTCAGTCGACAAATGGGAGGATGATCAGTAAAATGGTTTAGGCAGCCATTAATATCTTGATGGATTGTGCGATTTACAAAGAATTTCGGGATGTATGTTCTCTTCACAATACCATAGTATGCATATGATCATGTGACCATGTGAGTTTATGTTTTGCCATGACCAAGTCGAAGTCCAGATTTGAACCCCATGGAAAACCTTTGTAGTATATTATATCGTAAAATTTATGCTATTAATAAACAGTTTTCATCTGCCCACGAACTGGAAGTAGCCACAGTAAGAGAATTAGAGAATATTTCTGAAACTGAACTTAGCCATCAAATCATTTCAGTGAAATACAGAGTGTTTGAGATTATCAAGAAAGAATGGAGAATCAATATCATATTAATTTTCGTAGTATTTTTTTTAGACAAATGGTCTTATTATTTGTTAACAGTGATTTTTCATAAATTTCTAATATTTTTGTCAACTAAATCCTTTATAACATTATTCACAATTATTGAAACCTAATCATAATAAATATGTGTTGTAATATTATATTTCATTTGTTTAAATTATATTTCGAACCTTTATTTATTTCATAATTTTCCTCAAATTATAGTGGTTTTATAATTTCATAACAGGATTGTATATAGTTCAAACGGATTAACACATATATGTATATGCACATTGTTGTGGAAAGTTTGGACTTTGTTTTTTCCCTGCATAGCGGGTATTGTGGCCTGAAAGATGGTTTCTCATGCAATGCTAGAAAACCACTGGAAATAATATTGATAAGGTAGGGATGATCTTGGTGACATATGTGGTCACCAGATTTAGACAAACTAGATGGCCCGAGATGCCTACAAAGTGGGGAATATTTTAAAATAAACTCGAACAGTATATATATATATATATATATATATATATATGTGTGTGTGTGTGTGTGTGTGTGTGTGTGTGTGTGTGTGTGTGTGTGTGTGTGTGTGTGTGTGTGACTGTTCATGTCTGTAGTTCGTGTATATGTGTGCATGATGCCATTTTTGATTACATATTTAGAATTTCTATTGCGGTGATTGTGAGAATTTGAGTTGTTGCTATTGTGAATTTGTGTGTTTGTGTTGTTTCCTGTTAAAAGGAAAAATATTGAATTTATTAGAAAGTCTCAGAATAAAATATCTATTTACGCTGAAAGAACGTGCTTATTGATTACATGTACCTTTCTTGTAATTGAATGCTGATCAACCACGTAACGATATATATACTCGAATATAGACAGAAGACAAATACTGTAGTATAGGAATTCGAAGATAAAGGTTCTTTCTGTCCAGTTTACAAATGAATCTAGTTCTTGTATTTCCTAAATTTGCGAGAAGTAGAAAACACAAAGGCATTCATCAAATAAGTTAAGTAACAAATATGGACACTTTTCAAGTTCGGTTTTCCAAATATTGATGTTATTCAGTTCAAAGTCAGAGTTTTTCCGCATATGAAGTTCTTAAAAATTATGAGGAGTTCTTAAGCTGTTACAATTTCATTATCTTTGAAGTGAGCGAATTCCAAGATCAAATTTGGTCATAATTTTGGAATAGAAATTACATTTTATCTTCAGATAATAGGTTAATGTTTATATAGTATTTGTATTTTAGAGAAGCAAAAAAAAAAAAAAGCATAGAAGTAATAATAACGCTAATAAAACTATAATTATAATAAAAGATTATTTATGGAAGTTTAATTTTGATATTTCATAAGAGAAGAAAAGAATCTACGGAGAATTTTTTTTTTGTCCTGAACTTAAATAATAATAATAATTGTCATTGGACCAATCTTTTTTTTTTAAAAAAAAAAGAAATACAAATAACCTCTGAAACACAGGCTCAAAATAATAAATATAACGCAATCTTAAATAATGTTTCATAAAAAAAGCTATTGGATCCGATTTTATAATATTTATTTTTTGTTTTTCTCTGTAATTCATTGAAAATAGTAAGAAAATGTTATGGAAATATTAGTCAAATTGAAGCCATGTCTTAAAAATTTTTGGCAATAATTTATTTGCTTCCCTTTAGTTGAAAATTGTTTTCTTAATAAATAAATAACAAATAATTCATACTGCTAAATATATTTTTTTGGAAAATTCATTTTTTTTGCAGAATTTACGGAATTAAGAAAGTATGTTAATTTTAATGGTTGAGAATTGATTTATATTTTCTTATAAGTGTATAAGATATACGTTCAACTTTAAGTTGATAAAAATCACAAAATTTTGAAATGCAGTATTTGTGAAATTTGATTAGCATTTTAAAATTTTTTCGAACGATCAATTCGGGATATAAAAGATTTAATAACTTTACTGTAACAAAACATGCCAAATTTGTGAATCAGTATATATGTGAACGAAAATGTTTGAAGAAAAAATATATATATTTGAAAAAAAACCATGCAGTTTGATTCAATGAAAAACTTATATATCGTTGTTTTCTGCTATTGAAATTGAAGAAATCAGTTAATGGCAAATAGTTTATCTATCTGCTTAGTGAAATAAATAATTAGCTCATTCAGTAGTTGTTATAATATTTGTGTAATACATTATCTGACAGAAATAAGTTTAATATTAATTAATACGTACATTGCCATTGAGACTCATGTTATTTTCCTATAAAATTAAATTCTCATTTCCTTTCTTAACAAAACTTCCCACGAACGAAGCGAAACGTTCAGTTTTTATTTTTTACTTCATTTAAATCATTTTAAGAATAAAAAAAAAAAAAACTATTCGTGATTCAGTTAGATTACTTTCAATGTACGTGCAAGATCCCTCTTTTTCTCTTTGAAAGAAAGCAAAAATAAAAACAACGAGTCTCATGAATCATGAATAGACTAATGCTATGCTTCCTTGCGTACAGGTTGGAAGTATGACTAGTGAAACTTCAGCTACTGAAGAAGTGGTGAATAATGTTTTTAAGTTGTGGAATATATAAGAATTTGGTTATAGAAAAAATTCGCACAATTTTTATTTTGTTCATTAATGACAAAATATGAGCAAAAGAAATTTTGCATTTATTTATTTCATAATACATTTGGTTAAAAAAAGATTTTTAATAAGTTTTAAAAAAGGGGGAAACGAATGATATAAAAGTTTTTATTAAGAATTGCTAGACAACATTTATTTTTCTGCAATATTTAATAGAAATCTCTTACAATATAAACTACTACATTGTAAATTACAAGTATACAATAGTTTTGTTGATTCAAGTTTTGTATTTTATTTCCTTCCTTCTTTTATGAAAAACAAATTTAATTGATTTTTTTTTTCATATTTTGAGTCGCATCTCCTATTATAAGTAATTTTTAATGTGTAATAACAATGTTAGATTATACTTACAAAAGATTATAATGAAAAAAAAAAAAAAACGATTTATAATTTGTCTTATTTAAAATTTAAAATTTTATTTCCTATGATAATTTTTTTTATTTCAAAACACAAATTTTTACCTATATTTATATTCTCAGTTTAGATGAATATTGAAAAGAATATTATGTTTTCAATTCCATTCTATTTTGATAATTATAGTACGGACCCAATTTCTTTGAATTATCAACATTAAAGATTTTTATTTTTAAAGATAAAAGTTAATTTACCATTTTCATTACAAAATAAGTGTTTCCATAACAAAATGTTAGAATTTCGTATACGAAAATTAAGCTACATTTTTTACCATACATTTTACCAATTTAATAAAATTGCTTATCATAACTGATTTCATTAAATCATGTTTGTTTTATTTTTTTAATTTTTTTTCTTGTAATTAGGATGCTTAAAAGGAACTTCTTTAGAAATTTTACTGCAAATATTTTCATTTAAGTCAATTCCTTGACTGAGACACTTATATTTTAAGATTTATTTCATAAGCAAATCTTAATTTTATTATTTATTATTATCAAATAAATTAAATCTTCTAAATTATCAGATAAATTATCAAATAAATTAAATCTTCTAAATTATCAGATAAATTATCAAATAAATTAAATCTTCTAAATTATCAGATAAATTATCAAATAAATTAAATCTCTAAATTATCAGATAAATTATCAAATAAATTAAATCTTCTAAATTATCAGATAAATTATCAAATAAATTTAATCTTCTAAAGTACCATAATTTTAATTTTGCCGTTTATAACTATATTTTGCTAATTATAACTATGTGCGAAAGCAAAGACTGATGTTCATGTAATTTTCATTTAAATTTTAATAATTACAAATCACAAAAAGTTGTTTGAAAAAATATAAGAATAAATGTTCAGGAAAAAAAGCATCTCCGTGAAGCGAAATCTAAAGATCCATTCATAAACTAATTTTTGTTGCCTCATAAACTAATTTGATATATTATTAGGAAATTTAAATGTCAAATAACACTATTAAATTATTGTAAAGGAATGTAAATGAATTCAGGTGATTAAAATATGATTGTGAAAACCATTTTAAAAAAGTTACGAATCATCAGATATAAAGTAATTTTATTTTAAAAATATGCGGCAGTTTTACAAGTAGTAAAAAAATAACATTAAAACATATGATATGTTCGGGTTTTATTCCATCTCAGATATTTTTATTTTATTCAACAAAGAGGAATAATTTGAATAGTGCATAAAATTCTTTTATTAATTTTCTTGAAAAATTTCTCTTTCATTTTTTTGTACCTTGACGGTCAGTTTGGATATTCATTTGCATAATAGCAAACTTTTGAGAGTATAAAGGGCCATACTTAAAGGAATCAATTTGCTTTTTTTTATTTGATATTGTCTAACTCACGTTTAGCTGTTCACGTAGTTTCTCAACTGATAAAAATAGATACTACTCTTTAAATAACCAGAAAATATCCTGAGCTAAGAGTTGCAGGAATTATGCCGTTACTTATCTGTCTGATTTTCTCTTTCACCAGACAAAATAGAATATGATCTACTAAGAGATTATTAAGTAGTATAAATGCGCGCACACACAGGAGAATGAAATACCCTTTCTTTTTCATTTTCAAGAAAGGGTGACACGTGTAACAAACCTCTACTCTGAACGTCAGATACTCTTTTCAAAAATTGAAGTTGTCATGAAAACGCTTTGAAATGACTGGTTTTGTTCTACTCGGACAATTCGAGCAAATAAATGGAATGGGTTATCAATTAAACATCTCAGTCCTTTTCAATGATGAGAGGCACAACTCCTTAAGGCCCAGACAAATAACTTACCGTTAAACTTTTGAAATCTAGTCCTTTCAGAAACATTTACTTAAAAAATCAAAACTGAAAAATAATACAGTATCATTTGGCTGAGTATTTGCTTACATTTTGCAATATATATGAATTCTTTAAAAGCAAATACTTTTAAAATTCTATTATTATACTTTACGAAATATTTTTTCATCAAATATACTAAACTAGCATTTCATCAGAGTATTTAATTACTGTTTATTTCATCTAAATTTTTAAGAAATTTGTTTGCCTAATTTTGAAAAAACATATTTTGATTAAAATTATATTGGAGCTTCTTTTTTTTTTAAAATTCGTTGTTGGTGTTATAACATACCCGAAGAAAAGACAAAAAAAAAAAAAAAAAAAAGAGAGAGAGAGAGAGGACATTTTAATAGTAAATGATTTATATTTGTAAATTATTTGAATATTATTAACACTAAATCCAACATTTTTTTTATATCTCACACGTGGAAATAGTATTCTGAAGTGATAACTTTTATCTTTTAATAACTACGTTGTGACAAAATTGTTTACATTAAACAGCTAAACTTTATCCACGTTAAATAAATGTTTGTCTCTATTTACAATTCTAGAAGTAGGTAATATGGGTAAATAAAAATGGTCACGATGCTCTAAGTTATTTGATATATATAATTCGTCCTCTTTCTCAGAATAGTTAAGCTTCCATGATATAATTAAATTGTGATGACCAAATATGTAGATCATTGTTATTTATTTATTAACACATATAATCAGGATGGAAAATTATAAAAAAAATAATCCATCATAAATAAGAAAAATATAATTAAAATTCTTTAAAAAATGTATGCTTATTTATTTTTTGGTTTATTATATTAAAATAAAGAGAGTATGATGTATTTTTAGAATATCTTCTGAGCAATTTTGAACAGGTTTACACTTAAATTTTCTTTCAAGGACTCCATCCGTGATCAAATTGTATCTTTAATATTATCAGTTTTACGAAAACGGATTCATTCTCATATTATT
Organism: Nephila pilipes; assembly: GCA_019974015.1. Classification (NCBI taxonomy): domain Eukaryota; kingdom Metazoa; phylum Arthropoda; class Arachnida; order Araneae; family Nephilidae; genus Nephila; species Nephila pilipes. The sequence goes on along the minus strand of BMAW01008231.1, from coordinate 430,608 downwards.
GGATACAGAAAAAAATTACATTGGAGCTTTCTTTTATTTAGGTATTCATGTTCTAGAAAATATAGGATTCTCAGTGCCAAAAATTTCATTCAATCAACCAGTTAATAATTTAAATATAATTTTCAAACATTTATAGTTTCTCGATAAATCTATTTTTTCTCAGAAACATTTAAGTTCACTACATTGAAATCAATTTCATACGTGATTTTAAATAAATTTCAAGCCACTTTGGTTGAAAATCGATATCTAGATTCTCACCAATATTCAATATTATACACACATATATTTTATATCTCTTGAATAATTATTTTCGTAATAAGTTCAAATTAGTTCTACTACATGTTTCTTTTACTTTCAGATCATTTAAAAATTTTGAAATAATCAAGTAGAAAAAATTTTGCTTACATTTAAGTAATCTCGAATAAAAGATAATTTCAGAGAATTGAATCCGCTTTCAATATTGTAAATAATTAATAAACAATAGAAATTATTCTTAAAATATTGTTTCAATCTCCATAAGAAATTGAAGTTAATTTTGCAGCATGAGAAGTGATCACATTGGCTTCATCTAAAACTTGGAAATAGTAGTCTAGGTAAGAAAGAACCCTAAAAGAGGAAAGTTAGAAGACATCGAGTGATACGATGCCACGAAACTCAACGTGAACCAATAAGATCACAATGAAACTAAACGGAAATATTAACTTAATCTAATCATTAATACTGTTTGAAATCAGGAAAAGAAAATAAAGTCATCTGTAAATGGATTTTCCCACTTTCTTCCTTGTGTAAATCGAAAATAAAAGTATCGTTACAGTTTGTTGAATTGGATAAAGGGCATTTGACGCAACAATTTATCTTGAAAAAGCATATTACCAATGTTATGGGTAAATTTAGTTTTCAAAAATAAAGTTGAAATTTATAAAAGAGTTCTCAAACACTTAACATTCAAGTGTGGGTGAATATCGTTGTATACATATGTAATTTTTTGAAGTACAATTATAAAACATTTGTTACATAATTCGGGAATGTTGACCTAGAGGCAATATTTATTTTCTACAATCTGAAGGAAAATATTCACCTGAATATGAAATGGAATCAAATAAGAGTTTCCAACAAAATAGGTCGAAATATATCAAATACGACAATATAATTCTTCCAGATGGATTGATTGGCTTTATGGAATATCAAGTAACAAAAAAGCTGTTATCCATTATACTTCCTAGGTGTTTAATGATACGTATGGCATCAGATCATATGCAACTGAATTTAATTAATGCTCTTATTTACTATCAAGATACTTCGTGCTAAATTTTTATGTAATTTATATATTAATTCAGATAAACTTCTTATAATTTACTCTATTTAAAGAAAGTTTCATACTTATGTTATATAATAAATTATTCTGAAATCGAGATACAGAGGAGTGAACACGTGTTTACCTTCTTCAACTTTTTTCGTCATGTTCATATTCATTAATCAGTCTCTAACAATCTATAATTCGTTTTACTGTATGATATTTATTGCAAGAATGACATTATCGATTCCTGATAAATGAAAGGATCTAACTAGTGCTTGAAGAAAATTCTGATTAAATTTGTTTGATTTTACTATTTTGGATATTTGAATCCCAAGATCAAGAAGAAACTAGTGTGTATATGTGCGATCAGACTAACTTCTCGATTAAAATTAATATAAACTTACAAAATATTTTTGCGTAATTTGATAGATTCTTTAAAAAAAAGTGGAGGGGGGAGGAAGACTTAATTATTTTGATTGGTTTGTAGTTTAAGAACCAATAAACAATATAAATAACATTTTAGTTCCTTGAAATGAAGTATTCGATCAATTTAACAAACAAGCTAATTTAGATAACCAATAAACCCAATTTAGAGAAATCTTAAATTATTTTAACAAGTTAACGGACCTCAATAATTTGATATTTACGAAGTGTTTATTTTCTGATTCCCACATAAAGCAACCTAAGTGCTTCAGACGTTCTATTTATGGTAAAAACTAATGTTCCAAGAGATTGCGGTTTCATTGCCTTGAAGCTAATTTTTCTCACTTTATTGGAATAAAATGTTTAATTGTTCCAAAATTCAAGTCACATCAGACGACCAATAAATCTGGCAGGAAATGAAAACTGTTACGATATGTTAATAGATCCAGTGCCCGAATGTTTTTTTTTTTATTATTATTATTATTATTATTGATTTGGATTGGAGGCTTTTTCCTATTTCTTTTTATAAACCAGTCTATGTACTTCGGACTTTCTATTTACGAGACAGAGCAATGTTTTCTTACCGGGATGATTGCGGTTTATTCGCCTGGTAGTTAGTAAAAAAAGTTTTTTGCTACCGAAGTCTGTTATTGTTTTTTAAGCTTAACAACTGCGTTTTGTTTTGGGGTAACGGGGTTGACAGATAACGACGGTCGGTGAAACGCATTATGAGATCGGCGAAGATCGTTCAAGGAGGGAGTTTTTCACCGCTTAGATTCACAGCACGAGTGCGTCCCGTGATTGGACCTCTGCCAATCACGAGTCTCCCACGTCATCCTTTCACGGAAAGAGAAGAAAATGCTAGATAAAAAAGAGAGAGAGAGAAAAAAAAAAACTCTGAAGAGGAAAACAAGAACAAATAATTATAAAGTCCACAAAATGTCGGAGATGTTTACCCTGTCTACTTTGGACTACGCATTTTATATGTTTTAGAACCATCTCCGAAAAATGCCAAAAGATAGCGGCCTTCGAGAAGAACTTAGTTGCGCATTTGACGCTTTAGTATGTCACATATACATTCGTAAGAAACCAGTGAATGGTGATGCAGTTCAATCAAACATCATTGAGTTGGAGATGATTTGGTAATTAATAATCACGAGTCACCGAACTCTCGCAGGTTTAAAAAAAGGACATCCTTTGATAAAAATAGATTGATTAATCAGCTCTAAACCTGTTATAAGATCCGTGAATCATAGAGAAAAAAAAAATGAGAGGACGATTGAAGAGGAAAAATACGCTTAAAGTAGTATTTATTTATCGGAAATATATGTAATTAATTTATGAAAATATCTTATTTTTGAAATTTTTAATTTGCTTGAGAGAATTGTTAAATATACAAAACACCTTTTAGTGAAAATAAGATTTGAAGGGAAAAAAAAATTCCAAATTTATGTACATTGTTTTACATTGTTATTTTTAAAGAGGTGTGAGACAGTGTTTAATTTAACACTGATAAAGAATTTTAAAATGTTGATTAAACACATTTCATTTTGATAGTTTTAAATGTTATGAGAACACTTACGTTTTTATAGTTCTAATATGCTAAAAGATCTCTTATGCATCTCAGTATTATGCAAGATTAATAAGATAGGATTGTGATAGGAGATATGATTGTGGTCTTACTATTCTTAAATGTTAAAATATTAGAAAAGAGTTTCTATATAGGTGTGATGGCATTTTCATGTTAAACTTATGAAGACGAAGTGTTTAACAATAAGAAAATAATTTATTTTCACTTTGCTGGCTGTGTCTCGGAGCTCATTCCTTCTCCTACCTCTCTCTCATAAGTACATTCTCTCTATTGTTACATTATATTAGCTACCCTTTTCTTTACAAAGAGGGAGGGCCGCCACAATACCCTCATGCCAACAGGCGCCAGATATTATAATATATGTTCTCATTCATAAACGTAAAAAATTAATACGAATGATGTACATTAAATGATTAATTTATACCAGATATGTGAAAGTTTAGCATTGGCAGTGAAAAGACGAAGAATATCGGTGCGTTAATTTTACTTATGAGTATAAGTATAACGTTTAATTTTTATAAATTTAAATTCATAATGTTTAAATATTTATTTTTAAAAGACAATTACAAATATTTAGGCATTTTGAGACAGAAAGTACTTTTAAACATAACAATTTGAGATATTACCAAATTGATTTCCAAAAAAAGTACTCCTTATTTTAATTTTAAATTTCATGTTCTTAAAATATGTATTAATGAATAAGAAAAATACAACTAAAGATTTTCTCCGGTAAAAAAACTATTGAAACATTTTTAATCAGTGACAAATTTGAAAAAATTTAAAAAGTTCAGATCATGCATTAATGTTAACTTAATTATTTATTATTTTAAGAAGTTAATTTTTGTAATACACTATCTTACTTTCAACCGAGTCAGAAATGCAGATAGAGATCGTTTCCTACAAAACCAGCTGACCTTTCATGCTAATCGAAAGAATTTCTAATAACTCTATATTGAATAATTAAATCGATAGGAAATACGGATGGTATAAAAAAGGAGAGCAATAAGTTAAAAGCTACAAAACATGCAAAAACTACTTTTATACCTAAATTCTCCAATGAATATGTTTTTATTTGCGAAAATTTGATGATGCACTGCTGGTTAAAATTAATATGTGACACTCATCTGTTTATGAATGAAAAATAAGTCTTAATAGAGTTTCCAGAACATAATGTATATCATTTATATAAATCTTCACCTTTATTGGTTTATATTCTTTTTTCAAAAGATTTAATTATAATCTGAATGGCAATGACACTGCTTTAATGAATGGTCTTTATGCCATATTTATTTGAAATCAAATCCATCACTTTTTAACACACATAGTTTTTCAGTTTAGGATTGAAACATCTATAACTAAAATTGAGATGTTTGAACTTTTTTTTTTTATTGAAATATATTTCAAGAAACAAATACTTGAATAAATTTGAGCCTTACTTCATTGAAAAAGCAGTTCATTTTATTCTTTTTTGGCATATAAATGCCAGATTGCTATAGAAAACTTTTAATTTCAAAATGATAGCTTGAAAGTAGTAAACAAGATGTCAAAAGAATATAATTAGAACGTTCTAATAGTTACTATTTTTTTCTCCCTAGGAATGGATTATAAGCAGATATAGTTTTAAGTGAATTTTGGGCGCAGACATGATAGTGCAATTTTCATCAAAACGACGCATGGAAGGAAAATGTGATTTTTCAGTTTCAATGAAAACAAAAATGAAATCTTTGAACCAACCAAGGTGAAGCCAAGCGTTTTCTTTCATTGCCTGTGAATTAGATTTTAATTCACAGAAACTGCATGTCAAACAATTCAATTTTGAATAAGTATTTACTTACTGTATATCTATAAACTCTATTGGTAATTTGAAAATATATCTGTACACGTATACACATTAATTTCATAAAAATACGACACAGAAAATAATTGTATCATATTAAAATTGAAGATTTTATTTAAACTTTACTAAATTAATTATTCTTAAAAAATATTTAATGACGAAATTATCAATTATTTAAAAAAAATAGAAAAATAAGAACAAAAGTATTGTACGTTACATAACTAATCTTTGCATGATTGTGTACGGTGTTTTTAGTTCATTTTAAGAATTATTTTTATTTAATATAATTTCGTTTAATTCATTTTAATGGTGATGCACATAATATCAAGGGAAGAGAATATTTTATTGGACTCATTGTTAAATTATTTACTGGAGGAATATTGTGGGTTATTGTAGAGACTTATTAATCAATTAATGAAATCGTACCCCCTTTCCTCCTTTATGACTTGCGGTCTATTTCAATCATCATGTTAACAAATACGTTAGGGATCAAAGTCCTCAAGTTGGTGAGAATGTAGTGCATGCTTGTCTAAAGTGCGGCCCAAACACAAATTATGAAAATATTTAAATTTACACATTCAGTTGAAAAATCTTTAAAAAGTAACACATGGATCAATAAGTCCCGAGACTGTGCGGTCGTTTTTTTGCGATTTCCTCCTTTAAACGCACCAGCAAGTCAATATAATAATCACTGTTGATCGATTTACCTTTTTCGAGGTAGTCAATGAAAATCACGCCATGCGTATCCCAAAAAAACTGACGCCATGACTTTGCCAGCTGACTGCTGCGTTTTCGGACGCTTCGGACGGCTTTCGCCAGCTGTGAGCCACTGCCGCTTCGACTCTGGAGTGTAGTGATGTATCCATGTTTCGTCCATGGTCACGTAACGACGCAAGAAATCTTTTTTGTTGCGAGTAAATAGCGATAAACAGCTTTCTGAATCATCGACTCGTTGCTGTTTTTGTTCCATCGAAAGCAATCGCGGCACCCACTTGGAAAAAACCTTTTTCACTTCACTTCAAAAAACCTTTTTCAGTAAATACACTTCCAAATGATATCTGTGTCATCTCAGCAATCTCACGGAGCTTCACTTTACGATCTTTCATTATAATTTTTGTCACTTCACTCACATTTTCCGGTGTAACGGCTTCCACAGGTCTACCCGAGCGTTCCGCGTCATTTGTGTCGGTACGACCACGTTTAAACTCGGCAAACCACCGACAAATCGTTGCTTTTGATGGACAAGAGTCCGGGTAACATTTTTCAATCCATTCATTGTTTCGCTTGCACGGTGTTTTTACCCATTAAAAAACAATGTTTTATCAGAACACGAAACTCGGTTTTTTCCATTTTTTAAACAAACTACAAAACGACTTTACTCCAACCTCGATAACTCAGCTGTTTCTGGTCCGATCGACTTAAAATTTTGACACGTTTCAAGCAAAGGTTAGTACTCTAGAAAGACCTGGTTACTGGTTTACTACGAGCGCCATCTCTGGGTTAGTCTCGGAACTTATTGATCCACGTGTTAATTGTACTAATTAAAAAATTTTTTCGTTAGCCATGGACGAAAACACTGACGCTTCTGATACTGCACAATTAGTAATTTTTATAAGAGGAATCTATGAACATTGTAATACCACGGAAGAAATGGTTGCTTTAGTCGTTAAAAGGTCGACCAAAAGGTTTAATGGTCGTTAAAAGGCACAACCAAGTCTGTAGATTTATTCGATGAAAAGGTTTTTCTTATCTATGAAAAATTTATCAGCTATCATAACCGATGGAGCCCCTGCCATGGTCGGTGAAAGTGGGGGACTCGTTAAAATGGTTAATAATGAAGCCGTCGCTGCCGGTAATTCGATCTTGATGGCATATCATTGTAATATACATTAGGGTAATTTATGCGAAAATTTTTTAAAAATGGGAAGTGTATTAAGCGTTGTTATAAAAACCATTAGCTTTATAAGAGCAAAATGGCTTAATCATAGACAATTTCAAGGGGTTTTTAAGGTAATGGTCACAGAATTTGCAGATGTTATTTATTATATAGAAGTAAGATGGTTCAATAAGGGGAAAATTCTCATAAGATTTTGCGATTTGAGAACTGAAATAAAAATATTTATGGAAACAAAAGGGAAACCTGTGAATGAATTTGAGGAAGAAGATTGGATTTTAGATTTAGCTTTTTTAGTTGACTTAACAGAACATTTGAATGATTTAAATTTGAGACTTCAACGAAAAAATACATTTTTTAATAATATGTTCCAAGCAATTACAGCGTTTGAAAGAAAATTGAAATTTTGGCTTAATCAAATAAAGGTAAGATTTGACACATTTCTGTACTTTGGCTGCACATAAACCTATGAGTTGCACAAAATATACTGCATTAATTTTTGATTTAATTCAAGGGTTTGAAAGTAGATCTCAAATTTTTTTGAAAAAGTGAAGATTATTTCAACATATTTTCTACCCATTTTCTCTAGAAATAAATAAATTACCTTCAAATCTTCAAATGGAATGCATTGAACTGCAAAGCGACATTCAACTGAAAGAAAAATTTAGGAATGTTTCTTTACTGGAGTTTCTTAAAGATTATCTACCCCGCGATAAATATCCTAATTTTCACAATCAGGCATTGTTAATATCTTCAGCTTTTGGCAGTACCTATATTTGTGAACAATTATTTTCAAGAATGAAGCATGCAAAAAACAAAAATAGGACAAAGTTCGCTGACAAACATCTTGAAAATGCATTAAAAATTGCAAACTCTTCTATTGAACCCGATATCATTTAGCTTGTTCAACAAAAGCAAATTCATCCATCTCATTAATTCGAATTTTTTCCATCTTTATGAAATCCAAACTAAATGAAACGAAACTTTTACAAATTTAAAATAAATATGTACCTATACATATCTAATTCAAATTTTAAAAAATTATAATAAAAAGGAGTTAATTTATTTTAATAAAACTACATAGAGTTAATTTTTATTTCAATTTGTGGAAAAAATATTGTATGTGTGTCCCAGCAAAAAAAATTTTTTTGCAATGTGGCCCAGAAAAAAAATGTTTTTGCAATGTGGCCCTCAAACGGTCATAGTTTAGACACCCATGATGTAGTGGATTGGGTGCCACATCAGGTAACGACTTCGTTAATATTACGAGGAGCATTGGCTGTATTAAGTGATTTTTCTATTTTAGCAGATGTTTTCAGACTGAAAACGTTCAAAAACCAAACGTAACGGGAAAGATTTGAAGAAAATAAAAGTCTTTGAAATAATTATAGATTAGGAACATGTCTGTTTCAAATACAATTTTGTAAAATAACTGCTCTTTCGGTGATGGATACATACTTACTCTCAGCCTACTGATAAATTGTATAATTGTGTGTTTATGTAGACTTGTGCAATATGTAATTATTTAAGTAAACTAACAAACCCGTAGTCATTTAAGAAGAATTGGGAAGCAATTCCTTTTCATTATTTTTATTATGATTTCCTTTAGAGCATTAAGTTGTATTAATTAGTTTTAAAGTCGTTTTTTTACAACTAATATCGTTTATCAGTAAATCTTTTACAGTAGAATGCTGCCATTACTAAATATAAATGTAGAAAATATAATTTAGCCACATCTAAGATTGTTATTCTACGTCGGTTTTGTAGAAGTAATTCGTTTTAAAAAGCTCGATATGTATTACAAAAATTAGATTCTTTTCGTAAAAAATACCTTTACGTTGACTTATAATGAACTCCAAGACAATTAATTGGGTTTTAAATAGAATAATAATAATAATAATAATAAAAAGAATGCTTGTTAAATATATCTGTTGCTCTGGTGATACCTACTGTGAAAAACTATTGATGAGATTGCAGTGCCTCTCTTCAACAACGACTTCATAAGTTAAAATGCCTTGATAATTAACCCGAGAGGTAATCACCTTTGGCTTAGTCGTTGAGAGCACTGCAAAATAAGACCGGGCAAGTTTTTTTCCCGGATCGATAGATCGAGGGCTAGAAAAAAACATCCTTCAAAAATGGTTTAAAACAAAGTATGTGGTGGCTATCCTTAACGAGTTTTTTAATGGTTCGTCTTTACATCCGGAAAAAGATCTTCATTTAAGGCAACTGTACTAGTGTGGCAGATCAAACGAAATTTCTTCTTACCATGAACTTTGAGGTCCAGACTTGACCTTTTTGAAGTTCGATCTCCTGTTAACTCAAGCACTCCCTCACGGGACGCAGGGGCAATTTACTTTTTCTGTTGAGGTGACCAGGACCAAGAGCTGAAAAAATATTTTCTTCTATCCTACCAACAGAAAAGATTACTTTGAAGAAGCATGGCCAAATTTATTCCACACAAAAATTCCGGAGAGAAAGGACATAACAGATCTAAAAGATCAACCAGAATGTCGTGTACGAGGACACTAGCTATTTATTCCAGCCTGCAACTAAAGCTTAAAAAAATTGTCTTTGCATTGCAAATGTAAGAACAACAAGAATTTTACGTTATTATAAATATCATAATATTTAAAGAAATTGAAATAAATTTATAAAAATGGCACTAGGTATCCTGTCATTTAATGCAACCAGAACCAAACAGGTCTAAGACTGAAACAAAACTCTAGGCGTGTAGTATTTCATACTCAGGTAGAAAGCCCGTAATGAAAACAATGAAAAATTAATTCTGAGTTTCCAAAGTTTGAAAAATGATTCTAATATGAAATGTTTTAGAGTCTGTATATATACATTATTACTGAGAAGCGTATTAAAATTTGTGTCGCTTTTACTTTTAAAAAGCTGTAAATGTACATGCTTATAAATACCAATTTTGTAAAACTTTTTGAGCTAAAATAGGTACAGTTATTTTATTTATTGCAATAATTATTTTATCTTGGTGATAATTATTGGAAACACATCGTTTTAAATCACAAAATTTCCAACTATGGCCTTATAAATATATCCCAACATTTTAAATCAACCCTTCAAAGATTTTTGGTTGGAATTTACTGAAGATAATTTAGATGCTTTTCAAAACAGGTGATTGTATGTAATGAACAGCATGTGTGTTTTATCAACAAGCAGAGAAAGCAGTAGTACAAAAGTATAATTGTGAAAAATAATGAGCAATTTTGGTGGAAAATTGAAAGGTTTTTAGAAATCGTGTTTACTCATCATTACACTTAGTCATTAGGAAAATTAATTTTGTTTTGAATACAATAGAATAATTAACAGATAATGAACATCATGCGGTGTTTTATTAAAAGTCAATAATGGTCTTATGTAAAAAATGGATAGGGAGAAAAATAATGAGCATTTTAGGTAGTAATGAGCATTTTAGGTACATTGAAAGTTATTAAGAAATCGTGATTGGTCATATCATTGAACTTAGTCATCAGAAAATTTAATTTTGTCGTGTAATGGAATAATTAACAATTTTTTAAAAATTATGAAATCAGGCACAATTAAAATATTTTTACTACATAACAGATTTTTTTTAAGTTGGTAGAGTAATTTTAAATGTTCATTTTTCATTCATAACCCAAGAAATGCATGACATCAATTAAATTTTAACATATTTTCTCTAAAAATGTAATATGATGTTAGTATTGTTGATTGTAACTCATAAAATTAGACTTTTCTCTTAATTAAGAAAAAGTAAGTGGCATATTACAACAGAAAATTGATTCAATGTACAGTGGGAAAATAAGGAAAATATTCTTAAGAATTTTTTTTTACAGGATTTGCTTTAATATTAACTTTTTTTTTTGAATCGGAGGAAAAAGTGTTAAAATGATTTTGATGAGTTGATAATTTTCGATAAGTAAAGGAATTCCAAATGTATTAGGCATAGAAGAAACACGATACTTTTATAATTGTTATAAAATAAATTATCGATAAAAATATTGTCTCCGGTTTCTTAATTTGATAAGGTTTATGATTTTTTGGAAACCACAAAAAACTCGAAAGAAGGAATTCACATCATATACACAGATGTGATTGATTAAATTGTTATATGAACAAACGTTATAGTTTATGAAAACGTTATAATTAATTTGACCCCAGAAGTAAACAAAAGTAACATAATAACAAAATTATATATCTAGATAACAAGGGGAAAAAAACCCTTATTCATAATTTCTCTTTAAAAAAAGAAAGGTTAACGTGATATATATCGACAACTTTTTGAAAGTAGAGCTGAAGTATAGTTTCATCGTCCGCTGATTAGATAAGATGATAAGGATAACACAATGAGAGTAAGCCTCATGCAGTAAATTATTGTGATTAAGCACACGTGTGGATATATATGCTTTTTTATCCAATGACTCAAATAAATCGTGCCGAAAGACGTCAAACGAAAGACGCAACGATAGCAGTTTAACAGGATCTAGACCAAAAGCTTTGCTAGCCGTTCGTTTTCAGAAGAACTATTTGATTGTTGTCTGGTGAAAGAAGATATCGAATATATTATGCAGCATAATATAACGTATTAATAATCGAGGCATCAAAACATATTTTCTTTTAGTAAATAATATTTCTCTTACTAACTTTTAACAAATGAAGAAGTCTATATATATATATATAAATAATTTTCATTAAAAAAGACTTCATAAATATTGAGTATTGAAACAGTTACAACTTTAGAATTTTTATAAAATAATTATAAAATTTGTAATAAATAATTATATATGTAAGTAATTATAA
>BMAW01008231.1:372040-408424 GCA_019974015.1 Nephila pilipes | reverse complement strand
ATTACGTGAATATCTTTTTAGAACAAGAAACATTTCCTCTCAGGTACATCGTGGTCACAGCTGAAATGCTCGATCTGAAAATGACCCTCCCATTATTATACATTCTTATTTATTTTCCCTATTATGTCATTTGTTTATATGCCGCACACATCTTTTGTGTGTGTTCTACAAAAAAATTGAATCAAAAATATAGTTTATTTTTCCCTGTTTATATATATATATATATATATATATATATATATATATATATATATATATATATATATATATATATATATATATATATATATATATATATATATATATATATATATATATATAATATATATATACTATATATATTGGAATTCAAAAAAATGTGAGAAAGGAAATTAAATAGCATAATTTATAGGATAATAATATATATTAAATAGTTATGGCTTTTCACTAAAGGGGGAGATTTAGTTTGTTTTGAATTAATAGCTTTTGATTTAGGCTTTTCACATCGGTGTTAATAAATAACAGAACTAGCTATTCTCCTGATGGTGGTTGTGGTTTCCTGTTCTTTAGAATTCATTTGAAGAATCAGATTGTCAAAAAAAAAAATGTTCTTGAAGTGGTAGCCGAGCCGTACTTCGACGTGAGATGTGTGGATTTTATGCTCAGAAACTGATTACTTTAAACGAGGTTAAATCATACTCCTCCTGTGGTGTTGAAATTAAATGAGGGAAGATTATATTCAGATGCCATCTTCTTTATTTTGGCAGTGGTGTAAGATTACTTGAATAGACTGAGAGTAACTTAAAATTAGACGATATTTAGCTATTACTTTAAAAATATGTAGCGTGTGAACAGTGAAAAAAGAATAAAAACTACAAATACATACGATGCATAAAAGCTTACTAGATTTAGTAAAGGAAAACTCTTTTTCTTCTCTTTTTCAAGAAGTTCTTAGCAAAATATGGCTAGCATTCATACAAAATATAATAGAAATCTGTGATGAGATATTTAATGTTATATTAACAGGTAACTCAAATCATTTAAATTATTTCTTCTCTTAGTTCGATGAAAAGTAGGCCCAAGGATCTTATAAGGATATATATCTACTATTATCATATACATACATATACACCAATTCTTTTTTACGGTTTTGAACTAACACGGTGTTCACATATACCTATACTTTTAAATGAATTTTTGTTCTAGTACTAACTCAAAATATTTTTCAGTTCTAATTTTTGATAGTGTATTCACAAGAAGACGTCATTTATGCCCACACATATGAGTGTGGTCCTATCTCTATGCCTTATTTACTTGTTCTGAGTTCTGGGATTTTTAGTTTAGTTTACTTTTAGTTTTTATTAAAGTCGCACCCAAAGCAATAGAGGGCTTATGTGCGACTGCCTCGTATTGAACCTCGGTCATAGTACTGAGAGACACCTGAGTGAACCCCTCTCCTAACTACCACAACTTCAACTGGAGGACTTTATGGCCGTGACAGATTTAACGCATCAGCCCTAGCTAACGCGGCTGTAGCAGCTCAAGATCGAGACTTCCCGACGAGCAATGCCAATCTTATAACTTTTTCTTTAATTTCGTTTGTACATCAACTCGAACACAACATTTCGATTCTTCAGTCTTAAATGCTTCTTGGAAAACATTTTGATGACAGCATGTTTGAAAAGCCAGTTTCGTAGTACAAAATCAGATGTGTTCTGCAATTATAACTCTATCAAAATGCAATTGATGGCAGGTTTTACAATATGCAAATGGCTGACATCGAAGACATTGATGCTAGAAAGCCCTTGGATGAGGACTTTTATTGAATTTATGACGAAGTTGACGGAAATTCAGCTATTAACATGTGATTTAATTCGTGAGGGCTTGAAATTTGCTACAAGTATGGAAACAACATTTTCTTTCTTCATGATCCTGACATGATCGTGCTAATTCAACGTAATCTTTAAGTTTTGTGTGCAGGATATAAGAATTACTTAAGCAACTTGAGAAACCAAAAAATAGCCCTATAAATAGACTCTGTAACCACAAAAAAACCTCAACAGGGGCCATTAATAACGAATGAATTTCTTCATTTGAATCAAAGTTCACATTTTTTAGACATTGAGTCACATCTACTGACGATAGTATTTTTTGATCAAGTATCGTGTGCACGCTTGTTATCAAGAGGTGGATAGATTAATTAGTGTTTATTCTAATTCTCACATTTGAATTTTGATGTTGCTGTACCTATAGACGATTTCACTTGTACGCTAATTTTATTTATTTTTGTAATAAAAGGAATTGTTTTTGTTTTTTAAATATGTGATATGGAATAATCCTTATTATTTTTTTGCACGGTTTTTAGGAAAATGTAGAATTTTTCATCTACGCGATTTTTAAAACGTATCCTAAATTTACCATATTTGCCTATTTGCATGGTTTTCTGGAGAACGTATTTACGCAGTAAAGAAGAGTTATATACCCAACTCCTTACAAGTCTTTTTCAGATTTTGAAATAACACGGTTCAACCGAAAACTTCTATTAATCGAATTTTTGTTTAACTCGAATCGTCCTACACTTTTTCCTTCTAATCATCTCAAATACATTTGATTCACCAACCATCAAGGTATAGCAGCATTTAAAATAATCTTTACTAAAGCAAACGTTTAAATATATTTTAGACTCAGTGGAAGGAAGAAATTTGACTGTTGATGGAAAGCATGGAGAAAGTTTACGATATGAATGTATAACACATGCTCTTTTCTGTCAACAAACAGTTGCGCCAACCACCTAAATGCTTGTTGAGAAAATTGCAGCATGTTTGAAAAGCGGTTTGTAGTAAAAATCATCTGTGTGTTCTTAGAAATTATAACTCTATCAAATGCAGATTGTGGCGAAGGTTTTAACAACATACAAGCGGACATTGAGAACTGATGCTAGATAGCCTTTGGGTCAGGATGGTTGATCGAATTTAAGAGGTTTATGATAATAGAAGCTAGCTGATAATGACAAGTTTGTAATTAGTCTGAATTTAATTAGGGCTGAAATTTGCTATCGAACTAACATTTTCTTACCTATGATCTGACATTTATAATTTCAGTTAAATTTTAAGTTTTGGAGCAGGATATTAAGAGAATTATATAAACGAGAAACTATTAACGAACGAAATTCTTCATTTTGAATCAAAGCCACACCAATAGCAAGACACTCTTGGTATATCTACTGATATGCAATTTTGATCTGATTCCATGTAATAAACGTGCACGCTTGTGTATACGTGATGAATATTGTTAATTAGTAGCTTTTATTCTAATTTCAATTTGATTTTTATATGTTGTATGTTTCTATAGATTGAATTTTCACTGCTACACAAATTAAAACTTTTTGTAATAAAATGATTGTTTGTTTATAATATGTAATATGGATTTCATTATTACCTTTTTTAACAGTTTTTGGAAAATATTTTGAGTTTTTTTCATCTTACAGATTTTTTTAAGCCTTTGGAACATATCCATTACTCATAATAGCATGTATTTTCTCATTAATTTTTAGCATGGTTTCTGAGGAATATACTCATTGTAAAAAGAGTATGGTGTGATATAGTGTGTGTGTCAACTTCGAACTGTGTATCCAAAAAGCAAACAGCATTTTATTTGTGAGAATAATCTTTTTTTTCCTTAAAAATATACCTAATCATAACCCATGCTTCTTTGATTGTGTTTGCCTATCTGATTTGTAGTAATTGATTATTTTTAGATTTTGGTTATTATATTAAATGTTAGTATTTTATTATTATAGTTTGACTTTATTATTAGATAACTATACATATTCATTATGTATTCTCATTATTTGTTTAATATCAGACCATATAATTTAAGACCATTTATCTTTAATCTCTTTGTCTTCTTTATTTCAGTCGACCCACTTATTTTAACCTTTATTGTCTTTGCTTTTTGATTTTGATATGTTTTAACAATATGTTTATGCATTAATTCCAATAATTGTAATTTTTTACAAGTTTAATTTACTTTTAAAGAGAATAATTTGTTTTTTGTAGCTTTGCAATTATTTTAGTTATATGCATGTTTATTTCAATATCTATTGAATATTGCAAATTATATCTTACTTAATATTACCCTTTTGATAGATTTAATTTAATTTCAATATTGTACACCTAAATAAATTTCATAAGTGAAGGAAATTATTCATTAAAATTTTAATTTTTCTTACTTTTAGTATAAAATCATAACCACTCATAATTTAAGTAAATATTTTTCTTACACTATACATTTTAATTTATACATCAATAAATATATTTTCTTCCGTTATTTTCAAAAGTGATAATTTTCTTCTGTTATATCCTCGATACTTAAAATAAATGCTTCTGTATTTCAGAAGTAAAACTGCTTAAATTTGTTTGCAAAACGGCAAATATTTTAATTTCATGAACAAGGCGTAAATATTTATAAACATAATACATACCTTCCTCGACAAAATAGCCGTTATGCTTCAAGCCAATGGTACTATTTTTAGAAATAATTTAGTATGTCTTAGAATTTTTGCATGGTTTCAGGTATCATATTTATAACGACGAGCAATATACCTATATATATATATATATATATATATATATATATATATATATATATATATATATATATATATATATATATATATATATATATATATATATATATATAAAATATTTCTTGCAATGTATCGAAATCAGTTTTCTTTTTAAATTTATATTTAACCATTCTCTACGATTGTTCTCAGATCGAATTAAATTAAAACCTAGTTCAGAGTTCGAGGGTTTATTCAACCATATAGGAAGCAATGAACTAATTTGTCATTAAAATTTGTATTCGTTCTTACTTTACAAATATATAATGCATGATTGATTGATTTATTGCTTTACTAATGTGAACTTATAAGCAACACGAGGGCTATTGGAGATGAACCTCGATCAAGTAATGAGAATGACACCTGAGCTGGTACCTTCCTATCCAAACTGTCCCACCACACGAACAGGAGGATTTGGAGCCTTGACAGATTTAATGTGCATCAGCTCCGCTACATGGAGGGTCTTACGTGGCATCAGGGATCGAACCCCCGACTCGACGAAACAACGTAGGCCTCGAGTTTGCGACCATGATCACTAAGCTACCGTGGCCACATATAATGCATGAAGTCACTCATAATATAAGTGTTTTAACCTTTCTCCCGCACTAAATATTTTGATTTTATTCGTCAATAGATTTCAACTTAATTTGATGCTTTAAAGTGTTCAGGACTCATCGAAGACATGTGTTTGAAAATGTATCTTTTATTACAAAATTTTTACTTTTATGCTTACTAATCCTTAAATTCTTCAGGTTTAAACAGTAAAACACATTAATTAGTGTATATTTTAATCACATTAAATGTATGTCTTGAAAATGGAAGTTGTCTAAAAAGATTTTAATTGCTGACTATTTGAAAAATATATGCTTATGACTTATCTAAATTTTAATTGCTATTGATAATAAAGTTAAATTATTTTGTAGACGAATCGAAAATGAATGTGTGAAAATTGACTGATAGAAATTAAGAACACTTCCTGTTTGAAATTTGAATTCATGCAAAAATTTGTATCTTTACACTTATTAGTGTAGGAAGAATGTCACTTCCAATCACTTACCTACTTTTGAAGATTTGCTAACAATAAAAATTTGTTTAGATCACTTACACATTTAGAAGAAAGTAGATCTTATCAATACTAAGTCCAACATTCCGAAGGTAAATCTATCAGGTATGCATAAGGAACAAAAGACAGTGCATCTTTTGTATGTTGGCAATACCCCCAGCCCATTGCTCTGGCGACTGGTTGACCCATGAGAGTATCTTTCATGGGAAGTGGACTCTGCTCTTATCAGTCACTGCATTAAATGTTCTAGGCATCCTCTATCAATCCTCCTCCTCGAAAACACCCATAATAACCGCGCATCATCAACTTTGGAAAGAAACAAATAATAAATAACGTTGATAAGTAAAGTTCCGTGTTCGAAGTAAACAACTAGAAGACTCCATCGACAAGACACCAGGTCAACATACAGTCAACCCTGAATTCAAAGATTAAATGAAACAGCTGTGGAAGTCAAGGTTTTGTCAAGAAATGAAGAGAGGCATGATGATATATTGAAGGACACGGTTAAAGTACATATTTCCAGTTAATAAACTTTACTTTACCTGTTACTGAGCTTGTTTTTTATGATCTTGCCCTTATTTTGTCTATTTGCTGTTTTATGGAAACAGCTGAAATTTATCAAATCATGTATTGTTTATAATTGATACAAGTGATGAAAAAAGAATATTTTTTGAGCGATAAAATTATTTGATGAAGATTTCAGAGCGTTGAAAGAAATCCAAATTATCAACTTTGGCATTCCTGAAGAATCTCGAAAATAATGTTAATGAACTAGAAAAATCTCAAAATTACATCATCGTGATTTCAAAGAAATGTCGTGAAATTTTCTGTAAAATTATCGAAACAATGATATAAAAATTGTTTTTAATTAAAATATTACTTAAATTTCTACATTATTTTTACATTTACTTACGGTTCTAAAAAATATAATATTTTTAACCTCTTTTTTTACAATTTAAAAGCCTAATTTTGTAGTTCTATGACCCAGAAAATTTTTATATTTCAAAAGATATTATCACCTGATTTTTACAATTCTCACATGCTTTTGTTGTTATAAGTATATCAAGATAGTATGTTTTTCTAATGAACCACAAGACTTAAAGCAAATAAAATCAGTTTGGGTTGGTTAAATTAACGTTTAGATGCTACTCAAAGACAATTGACGATGGACTTCGTAATTCTAAACAAAGGTCAATAGACGAGAAAGTACTGTCAGTTTGATTTTATTTTACCGATAGTTCATTAATGTCGAACGATTGGTCAGAAACATGAGGTCTATTGGTGACGAACCTCCTCATTTTGAACCTTGATCAAGTAATAAGGACGATACTGTATTAAACTTCCCCACCATACCGACAGAAGGACTTAAGAGTCTTGACGGATTTAACTTGCATCAGCTTACTACATGATGAGTCTTTAGTGGCAACAGGACTCAAACCCACGACGGAAAAGCTTAGAAGCAATCAAGGGTTTTCGTCTGAGGACCTCATAATACCTGATACTTGAACTGACCGAACCTGATAAATGAAGATGATACCTGAACTGACACTTCCTTGTCCAAACTTCTGCTACACCTCAACTAGATGACTTTGAACCTCTATAGATTTAACATGATTCAGCCACTCTACACGATGGGACTGTAGTAGATTTGAAGGAAGGAACGTCGGCCACATGCTCACGACCATAACCCCTTGGCTACTACTTCCATGAAAGTAGAATCGGAGTCATGTTTTTGTGAATCCTCGCCTCCCCCATTTTACACGTCAATAATAATATTTTTTTTTTTCTCTTAAAATTTTGATACTTAAAAAAGAAACTACTTTGAAAAGAACAAAAGTTTCTGATTTTGAAAGCTGGTTTCAAGAGAGATACTAGTAATGATTATAAGAATTGCAAATAGAAAAAATGATGCGACAAAGAATTAAAATTCATTGCAAAGTTAGTTTAATTTCATAATAAAAATATTAAATATTGCATTTTAAAAGAAAAAAAAATTGACAGCATTTCTATTCTACAATTCTTACGGATTTATCAACACATTATATAGCTTTGTCATACTGATGTTTTCTATAGTTAAGATTTTAAAAACAAACAGCTATAACAAAAATTTTGCGAAGCAATTTCGAAAATTATTCAGCATTTTGTCAGAATCATTAACCAAATGATCAATTTTTCTTCATTTAGGGAATTTCTGACACAACCTCTTTTTAGACGGAGTTCAAGTGAGAGTGTCTGTTATAAGAAATGATACCTTTTCAGATAAGGAAATATTTCGTCATTATTACCTTTGAACTTTTATGTACCTTTATTCTTAAAAACAGAATTATAGCACATCGCTTATGATTTCTAAGTTACCCCCTTTTTCTGATTCAAATCTGGATTGTGTTACTACTTACCGTTAATTAAATATTAGTCGATATTCATAAATATGTTTATCAATTATATATTTAAATCATACTATATGGTCAGAAATGATTTTACATAATTATTTTTTAAATTGCACGTAGTCAAAACAACTTTTTTTTTTTGTAATTCATTTAAGTTATATTTATATTAGTAAAAAAGGGTGACTTTGAAAAATCTAATTATCAAGAAAATCTTATTTAAAAAATATATCGATTACCAGTCGATGATATTTTTGTTATTGATTTGGTAAACTGTATCTAAGTAAAAAAACTTAAAAATAATTTGTTCGCATTACGTATTAAATGTGGTAGCCTAATAGTCATGGTCGCTGGCTCGTAGAGTTGTGGGTTCGATCCCTTGTGCCACAAAAGACCCGTCGTGTAGCCGGGGATGACGCGCATAAAATCTGTCGAGGCTCAAAGTTCTCTCTTTGGCTTGGTGTGGAAGTTAGGAAAGGGAGGTACTAGCTCAGGTGTCGTGCTCGTCACTTGACCGAGGTTCAAAATTACGAGGTTCGTCGCCAATAGCCCTCGTGTTGCTTCTTGTGAGACATTAGTAAAACTAATCCATCAACTATCGTTTTAAACATAAATTTTATGGACGGTTCGAGAAAGCGAAAAAAAAAAAAAAGGATCTCGGATAAGCAATCTCGCGGTTGCCATGACAACACATGAAAAATATCACCCGAGCTTGAAATGAACAACGTACAAACGAAGAAATTAAAGTTCTTATTGTATTAATAGTTTTCAGTAATGTAGCCGTTTTGGCTCTTGACGTGAACACTAGAGGAAATATCTTTGGATTGATTATTATGTTTTAAAATGATTTTTAAAAAGCTAAATCGTGCAAAGATCTCGCTAAAGCTTTATTTAGGTACTTTTTATAAATGGAGTAGTCTCATGATGGGGAAAAATTAGTTTTATTGTTGTGACGTTTTCCATAAGAAATTATCATTAGAAACGAAACATTAAATTTGTTTAATGTCTATCTTGATTTATGCATAAAAATTTTTTTCGGTAGGTTTCAAAAAGAATTTCAATTTGCTTGTTTGATGATTTTAGACTTGAAATTCGATGGTTTGTGTCACTAATTCTGAGACATCTTAAATGTGATCCATAAAAAACTTTATACTTGAGTTAAGCTGTTTCGTGTTAGATGCGTTAATGACTTTAAACGAACGTTCTCGTAAAAAGGAAACTCTTTCTTTATGTGATATCGGGCCACGAATAAAGAAAGAGTTCGTTCATAAATTTCACTAGCTAATGCTTGATCTTTTTATCTTTGGCGCCACATAAAATACAAGTAAACTCAAAAGCATAAATTGACAATTTACATCAACATAAATATGCTATTTTTGATTCGTTTAAAATCTTTTAAGAATCGAGTAATAAAATGCGAAAATATTTGAAAGAAATCTAAATTTTCGATAAAAGAAAGTGTTCAAGTGTTTTAGTATATCGAGTAAGAGAATATTTTTATTTTATTTCCACCTTTAGAAACAAGGAGGGTCATTATTTTGAAATAAGTTCTTGCATATTTTAGTACTGCTTTTTATGTTATCTGAACAAGAAGTTACTTTTTGGGTGTACGTATTTTATGAACATAAGAAAATTTTACCAACATGAGAAATCAAATACTCTTTATTGTATAATGTTTGTCTATAGCGTAGTCTACGATTTGTATTTTTAAAAAATACAAAAAAAGAACCTTAAGTTTTTAATTTTTCATTAATAGAGTGATCTACATCTAAAATATGGACGACCTATGAAATCCAGATTTTCTGAAAAGGCAAGTGCTATTGTTTGAAACTTTATCTATATGTTTAAATGTGAGAGAATAAAACATTTGTATGTTCATTAAACTACATTATTCTATCTTGTCTTTAATATAATTATTATTTGTTTGTCAGATTTACCACAGGGAGCTTATACGTAAAGTTTAAATAGAAATTTCAGAACATTACTTCAAATGAAAAGATTTATCTTAGCGGTTGTAATAAATTATATGACTTTTACTAGAATAGAGAGAAGCCAATTTCTTTGATATCTGTTAAAAATTATTTAAAGAATATTGAAATTTTGTTAAATATGAATTTTAATATATTAAAACTAAAGATATATAGATTTTTCCTTTGAAAGGGAGAGAGAAAGAGAATTATCTAATACAGTTTAAAAATATATAAAAATATTTCGGCTCTTAAATGATTATTTCGATACGATCTTCGATTTTTTAATTTCTTTTTCTCAGATTAAAAAATTTTCAAAAATTCCTTGATATTACTCTTTTAACTAATATTAAAGAACAGGAATCAAACACGAACAACTTATTTAAATGCATAAATATGTTAAAGTTTATATAATGGATATGATGAAAAGACTTGCAAATCGCACTTAAAATTTAGGTAGTTACATCCAACGCCCGTACGCGCATAGGACGCACACAATGTCCAGAGTTAGTATATCATTCGTTAACATTGGACTAAGATAACTTTAAAATGGCATTGGGGAAAAATTGCAAATTCCACAAATTGAATTGAGAGTAAAATATTATATATATATATATATATAATGCCTTTCTTTTAATATTTTAAATCGTACTATTTAATTAAGTTTCAAAAAAAAAGGAAGTTAATTTCCTTTTTTATAAATTATTTATTATAGCGGAAAGAGAGACCATTTCCCCACGGTGGGAGATACAACTCCGCCGTTGGATAAAGAGTAAGAGAACAGTAAGAACAGTAAGTTATATATCAGGAATTTTCCTTCTAAATGTCATAGAACATGTGGGATGAATGGAGGGATTTCGAGGGAATTTAAGGGCAGACATAAAGTCTGGTAGGGATCATCCCTACAAGTCTGAAGCCGTGGGATCTGCATTGTTAGCGAATTTTTAAGAACGCTTGATTGTATAAATTAAAATAAAAAAGAAATGGTATCAGGTAATAAGAATGAACGCTTTACTTTTGAATGAGAGAATGGGAAAAATTAGGAAATTACTATTATGAGGAACTAAGGTGAATTAAAGTTAAATCAATACACACCACACACCACACACACACACACATATTATATATATATATATATATATATATATATATGTATGTGTGTGTGTGTGAGAGAGAGAGAGAGAGAGAGAGAGAGTAATGATCTCACATAAAACTAATTTAAATGTCCTAAATTTTCCCATTCTCTAACTCAAAAGTAGAGTTCATTCTTATATTCTGATCTAATTCCAAATTATAATTTTATTTCTCGATCACACCCTCATGAAATATGTTGGGTCAACGTCCCTTAATCGTAAATCTGTCAGAAATAATCTCTACTAGACTGACAGACTTCAGGGAAATTCTCTCAGAATACCCTCATCTTATACCATGTGAATTACCACGTGATCTGGAGAAATCCCTCCATGAAATCAATTGCATGGTAAAATTCTCCCTCTTCTGCTCTTTTCTGTTATAATCGCGACGGTGGAGCTACGTATCTTACCTTTTCCGGTTAAATTATGTGTACTTATTGCCTCTCTATGTCAGCGAAATCTATAAATTGCCATGAATTTGAAACATTAGCCTTTTTTACTAAGTTATTTATCTTTAAATCTTTATATATATGTGTGTGTGTGTCTGTGTGTGTGTGTGTGTGTGTGTGAGAGAGAGAGAGAGAGAGAGAGAGAGAGAGATTTCTTTCGTATCCGTGGTTCTATTCTAAGCCATTTACTGCTCAGAAAATGTTCAGGTTTCCTTGATTTTTTTTATTGAAAAAATGCGAAATTACCGGATATAATGCTCTAAAGATGCAAATTAGATTTCCATATATTTTTTCTTTGTAAAGAAATTATAAAAGTTTGAAATGTGTTAAAAAACTTTTGAATTTTTTTATTTGAGATCGAATATAATAGTTGGTGGCCATGGTTCACCTATATTTAACTAATGATATAAGTCACGACACTATTTTGAATACATAACGAAGTTTTCAAATTATATGTAATTTTTTTAAATTCTAAATTTCAAGTAAGTTTTTTCTGTATCATCAAGAAAAACAAATCTTAATGTATTATGTTTATAAAATGTTTGTCTCAGACTTTGAAAAATAAAGAAAAAATAACCACAAGACCTGTGATATTTGTTTGATTTTATCTATTGAAAACTAATTTTTATTTCCTGTAAGTACTATTTTTTGAGATTTAAATACCAAGTACTGTGTGTAAATACTTAAAAGAAAAAATATATTACTTTTGAACTATTTTTCCATCGTCCCAGTATTGCAAATTCTTTGATATTTGTAGAAACTAAAAAAAAAACGAAGTCATTGAAATCTGTAAATTTTGACACAGATACACTGAACCTAAAGAGATCGTTACGTTATTTCATCATTTCATTAAGAAATTCTGAAGAATAAAATAGAATACTCAAGTGTAAGAAACGCAAAAAGTTAGTTAAGCGACCATTGGAAAGATATCATTTATCAAAAAAAAGCAATTTTACTATATTAGAAACAACAATTGTTTTTAAATATTTAAATAATTTCTGCAAATTATTATCTTCAAGAAATATAAAAATGTAATACGCTTTCTTTGAAATTTTACTCCCGTACAAATGTTTCATTTACTGAAAATTTTCTTAAGAATTAAAGCTATATCGAGTATTTTTATAATGTTATCTCTCAATATTTTCTAAGTTTGATGCATTAAAGAAAATTAAGAGCCAAAATGTCGCAACTAAATTTTCGACTTTGAAAACACGAATGAGAGCAAATTTATTCTGCATTTCAGAAGATTACAAAATAGATATGATTTGTGAGAAAATCATCTTACATCCATAATCTCATTTCGAAAAACTGTGTAAATAAGACTCTGAACAGCCAAGAAACATTTTTAACTTCAAGGCTATCATTGCTTTAAGTTCAAA
Organism: Nephila pilipes; assembly: GCA_019974015.1. NCBI lineage: Eukaryota > Metazoa > Arthropoda > Arachnida > Araneae > Nephilidae > Nephila > Nephila pilipes. The sequence goes on along the minus strand of BMAW01008231.1, from coordinate 395,446 downwards.
AACTTGAAATAAATTCGGAGTTCATTTTAAAATAAAAAAATGATTCAATTTTCGTATAAATGCATGATGTTGTAAAACATATATCCCTTTATTACACAGTGTCTTTAAAATTTAGAAACATTCCATAAATATAAAATTTTCTTCTTGAACATGTATAGTGAAAATTCTGTTTGTCATTCCAGTACAGAAGGCAAAATGTGGAACGCATTTAATATTATATAAAACGGATTTATTTAGATAGAAATCAGTATTATAAAATATACTGTTTTTTCTTCAGATTAGAGAAATCAAAATATAATACAAGAACTGGAGCATCTTACTGTTTGAAAAAATTTTATGACTTATTCTCAAACATTAGGGGGCGGCCGCAAGTTTTAAATAAATTTGCTTTTATTTTACTAAAGAAATTGATGAAATTAGTGCATGTTATTTAGTTGAAACAAAGTAAATAACTGTCAGTATTGTATTACTTTTAGCGAACTTTCTTTTAACCATATTATAACCAAATTTATTATTTTATGATATTTATTTAATTGTCAGTTTGAATTCAGAAATATATGAACATGAATAAGCAGATTATTTTCTGCAGTCAAATCTTACCGGGGTACTCAACAATAAATATTTAATATAATCTCCTTTGACTTTGCATGCTAAATTTCCTCATTTCAATACAGCTTCAGAAAACTGCATAATTTAAAAATAAGCATACATTCAAATTATGTTAAAAGTTTTTCGTTGATATTAATGAATTCGTTTTATTTTTAAATTAATATGGGATAGATTTTAAGGGCGAAGAGCTGTATGATGGGTAAGAAAGTCATAATGAATTTTTTCTTGTTAGTTTCCAGTAAGAGCTTAGAAGACTAAAGATTGTGGAAAATCAAATGAATTTCTCAAGGTCTCTAATCCATAACAATTTTTTAAAAATTGATGAGAGTTTTTAAGCAAAAAATTTGCTTTTAACTGAAAATATTTCCAAAAATTAAAAACAAACGCATTTATATCGTTTTTTCTAGAAGCTTTTGGATTTAAATTTTTCTTCATATAACTGTATAAAAACAAATTCTGATTTTGAAATTTTTTTTGATGTTGACTATTTCAGTAATGTTGTTGAGCTCTTTATTCGTGATTAACAATCCTTCTGTTGAGGATTAATAATTGAATTTGAATATTCGTCGATTTTTTCAATGGTTAAAATTGTGAATTCCACTTTTTTCCATTATTTAATTACATCATTAAAAACCAATAAACTGTCCCAAGTCTAACAAACCGTTATATGATAACCGGGATGACTCCTTGGATGTTTTCTTAAACTTCTTTTCATATCATACAAACAAAAATCTGCTTTTCCTGAAAAGTCTTCGACAGAAACCATGTTCTCTTGTACTTAAATATTCTTTTTTTCTGGATTCAACCTTGGACTGTCACCAATATTCCATTCCGCTGCTTCAAGGTGACTTAAATACAAAGTAACCTCACCTAACCATTTTCCTTAGAGCTTCTTAAACAAAGCTATTTAAAGTGGTCGATTGACGTATGTCTCAATGTGAGCTGGCTAGAGTAGATGCTTTTATGGCACTCCTGCCCTGCATTTTTTAAAGACATTGCATTTATTCAGTTATTCATCATGATACAGATTAAACAAGAATTTTTTTTGCAAAATATGCATTATATTGTAATGTCTGTCGTAACTTAAGTTTATAATTTTTTTTCTTTAAATAGTTTTTATACACAATCCTTCTAGTTAAGTACAGTACTCGTGCTATAATTCGGCACCTCACTTTTCCGGCCCTGGCAGTCCGGCATATCTTAGAGACGTTATTTTGTTCCCTCGATTACTATGGAATGATGCAGGCAAAGTAAGAAAGTGTATTTTTGCTAGTGTTACTTATTTATTGTAATTACTTTTTATTTACGTGTTTACTGTATTAAACTTTTTTCAATAATGTATAGCTTTAGCTATTTAAATACATTACTATTAGCGATTTTCAAGTGCTCTGACTGCACTCTGGTCCAATATCTACCGGGTTACCAGGAGAGTACGACATTATAAGATTTAATGAATTTTGTCTCAAGCGTTGTTTTTTTACTTGCAATGTCAATGTTCATCAAGCTGTCCTTATTATTGCCAGCATACAAAGATGATGCCCATAAGTATTTTTAACTCTTATCGAGATCTTTCGATCAGGAACTGTTGCAAATGGATTATTTTTAATAAGTGTGAATAAAATCATAATAAACTCGATAAAATTAGCTTATACATATTTTCAAGAGACTTACCTTCTATCTATTTTTAAAGAACTAGATTTTATCTAGCTAGTAGATGTGTGATTAGCTTCTCTCTCTCTATATATATATATATGTACACACACACACATATATATATATACATATGAATATATATATATATATATATATATATATATATATATATATATATATAAGATAAAGTAATAAATTTATCATTAAAAAACATAAAAGTAAGAGAACAATTAAAATCCAAAATCAACAAAAAAACACATTTATAGAACTAAGTAAAAAAGTTGAAATTGAATCAAATTTAAAACTAAGAGATGAATAAAAATTTAATCAAATTTGAAACTAATTTGAACCAAAGAATAATTCCAAATAATTCGAATACCCAACAAAACAAAAGATGCATATTCAGACTGGGGACTGAATTGTGGGGTTAAACAAGTTCTATGGTACCAACCCTCCCCCAATGCATCTTGTTGGGTAAAATTGGATTACTCCAAAATTCAAATTGTAATTTAAAGAAAAGAAACAATAAACAAAGGAGAAAAATTGAATGGCGAGATATATCAATTACTAATTATTTTCAAAAACAATTGTTTTCAAAACTAATAAAATATATTCTTTACTTAAAATTCTTCCAATTAAAATTTTTTAAACAAAAACCATCTGTCAAATTATCCAATTATTAATTATCCAAATAAAACTTATCCATTTAAAAATATCCGAATAAAATTATTCAATTAAATATTATTCAATCAAAAATTTAAGATTTTTTTCGAAACAATAAAACATAATTAAATATTTTCCATTAAAGATTTAAAACTTTAAAAACTACATACCCGAATCCATGCTTTTCATGAAAAATCAATTCAAATTTCACAATACTTTTTAAGTGATGATGTCCACCACCATGCACTGTTGCCATAATATATATATATATATATATAATAGCGATGCATTTGATTTTAGTGTGTATTGATTAATTACATACTCTCATTGTATTTTAAATTAATCCCATTCAAAATTATAAAAAAAAGTTCTGAATTGTCTCTTCGAGGCAAATTAACATTACAAAACCAAAACATTTCATTTGAAAGTCCAAAAACGTAAAACAATATTTTTTTAAGCAAAAATCTGAAAACGTTTTATTTGAGTGCAACTCAAACAACAAGTTTCTCAATATCTTAAAATCTCAAAAAGTTTCCAATTTCTGAGATCTTAAAGTTTTCTAATTTTTTTTTAAATCTCAGACGAGTTCATATTTTCCCCGATATATGTTATAAAGAAACGAATAATACATTTTTTCAAAAATTTAATCTTTTAAATTTTTTTTTCTTTATGTAAAACTCAATTTTCGAGCTGTATCCACATAATAAACCAACTTTTCTGTACCAGATCACAGCAATGCAAGAAAATAGTTATTTAAATCTTAATGTGATCAACGGAATTTTGTTGTTATGATAAAATCTCACAATATGTTAAATTTACTTAGAACAAGTTAAAATCTTAATAATGAATCCTTGAGTCTGTACTATGATTTTGCAACTGCACAGTGTATCTTATCGCAAAACTCGGATCAATAAAGAACAATTTCTATTTCAATTATTATAAGGGGAATCTGTTAAGAAAAGTGATCTGAAGGCAATATTTTACTCAAGAAATAAGTGATAAAAATATCACGTAATATTACTGTCAAAAAAGTGATATGCTTGTATAAGGAGTTTGTATGAACCTCTGCAACAACTGAAGTTAATTACGGCTGTTCTGCTTCATTTTTTTCTAAAACATGACGTAGCTGCAGTTAATTTGACACAGTCTTAGTATTATCGAAATTTCACAAGTATTTACTTCACATCAAATATTACTGTAGTTTTTATATGATAATTACTTAAAGTGTACCAATGATCACATTCTCGTAGAATAAAAGAATATCGTATCATACATTTATGGTATTTTATATGTTGAAAAAAATGTTCTTCAGAACAAATGAAAGAAAACTGAACTATACTTGGATTTGTTATATATTGGTGTTATTTAATAATTTTTAATCATGTCTCGTTCTTTTCAGAATTAATGTCGTTCCATGTACTTATAAAAAGGTGGAATAGAGCAACACTTTGTTCAGGTAAATGTTTCCAGGAAATACTCTTACATTATTTGAAATGTGAAGACTTCATGCCCTTTTTTTACATTCTAACAAAAGACATTTAATCCAATAGAGACAATGGGCTTTAAAAAACCCTGAACACCTGTTCCTGAGGGCATTGAATTTCCTTGGCATGAGAGTCTAAAAAAAGTTCGATATAGATAGGGAATGTTTCAAGATAATTATAGAAAATTCATTAACTATGTGCTCAAGATTCAGGAGAAAAAAGATTTTTTATACATCAAGAATATTATGTTATAATTAATTGCTTTGCATTATAATTGTAAATAATAAATCTCGTCGGCAAACTTAAAAGATACAGTATTATAAGGCATTATGAATACCCTTAGGTATATTATTATAATTACTGTTATTGGTTGAATGTTCATTGGCAAAGAACTCTTAACAAGGAAACTTTTTTAGATAGAAAAAGCTCTAATTCTTATATAATACAGCATGATTATAGAACATATGTCCACTAATCACACTGTATTCTTATATATATATATATATATATATATATATATATATGTATGTATAAATACCATATATACACTAAATTTTCTACTTTAATATTTAAAGTTAAAAGTTAATTTGGTATTTCAGTACAATAGACAAAATACGGTACATATTTTATGAGGATAAATGGATTAATTCTATTATAAATTATTGTGAAATAGAATGGTATTCTTTGTATATAATAATAAATATCAAAATGCTAAAGCATATTAATATTGTCTAAATTATATACATTTTCAAATAAACAAAAGGTCGAAATGTCAAAAAAAAAAAAAAAAAATCGAATGGTATATGGATAAATTTGTAGGGGCGATCATCTAGAAAAATTTAATTTTGTATGTGTGTTAATGTCAGATATGTACTCATAAGTAGATGTGGATCAAATGCATCAATTTCATCTGAACTATTGTTCGCAAGTGAAATCAAATTTAAGAACTTATATATTTCTTTTAGAATGAAACATAATTATTTTGAATAGGGAATATACAAATATTTATATTGGACGAACACCACCGAACAATTTAACATTTGGCTAAATGTCTCATTACATAAAGAACAGTTAAAAGAAGGGAATTTGAAAGTAGGGGGAAAATTAATCTCGGTATTGTAAAACAAATGGTATTCAATAATAAATTAACACTATTGAGGGGAACGAACATTTTCTTAACTGAAGCTTTCAGAAAAACTTTCATTTACCCATGATACAAACTATCTTTTTCGTGACATCTTAGAGGGAATAGCCTGGTTGCTAGAGAAACGGACTCGTAACTGGTGGTTTCAGCTTTCATGCTTCTTGAAACCATTGTGTAACGGTGTTGATGCACGTTAAATCTGTCGGGGCTCCAAGTCTTTCCATTGACATAGTGTGGATGTTAGGAAAGTGATGAGTAGTGTTGGTGTCGTCCTCACCACTTTACCGTGGTTCAAAATTACGAGAACCATCTCCAACAGCTCTCATGTTCGTTCTAGTGAAAGTTTAATTATGCCATTAACCAATCGAACAATCACGTATGGGGAATTGAGTGCCTTGCAGTGTAAGCGATTGATGCAAAATTGATGAAAAGTTGGCATGAAATAGGGTATTATTATTATTTTTAGATTTTTGAATTAAACATTTCTTTTCAGACCTAGCAATAATATTAAAAAGGTACATAAATATATTCTTATGCATACATCTATGAATAAAATTACATAAAATCTATACATGGACTCAAATGCTGAATCTACCATCAACTAACACTTTGGGACTTTGAAATAGGATGTTGCTTCAATTGAAAATCTCTCTTAAAGGCTTGAACATGATTTATGTAAATTAGATTACAATTACTGAAGTGTAGTGAATAGGAATGTAAAATAATGGGTAATTTTTTTTATGAAATCATTTATATTTCTTATTAGATTAAATCTCTTCGTGCACTTTTATATGTTTTGATATGAAAAATATCAAATCCGAACTGAGGTAAATTTCCACTGAATCATCTAAAATTTTAGATTAATCAATTTTGCTCTTTACCTTAAAAGATGTTTCTTAATTATTTTTTTAGAAATAAAAAAAAATTAATTTTTTAGGAAAGATAGATGATTTCCCCCCAGAAATGTGATGAATTTGAATTGTGTTAGGTATACAAACAGCCAAATCGTTTGCTCCTATATCATTGTGGCGGTATCTTTGAATGATTGTTTTTATTAACGTCGCATTGAAAAGCAATTCGAGAGTTAATGGCGACGGGCTTCATAATTTAGAGCCTCCGTTAAGTGAGGAAGATGACATCTTTCTCTTCAAACTTCCACACCACGCTAATAGGAAGACTTGGAACCTCGACCAGATTGTTAACTTGCATCATTTCCTCTAAACGGTGGGTCTTTAGTGGCATCAGGGCGCGAACCTTCGAATCGACGAAAACAACACCGATCGTGAGTCCGCGACCATGACCTTTAGGCTACTGCGACCACATATGGCGACGTGTATCAATTGCGATCTAAAGAACATTCAGAATTATAACCTTGATATCGAATACCACTGGGTCAGTTATTCCTTATCAGTTTAAACTTAAATTAAAGGTTTCATAGTTAAGAAGTAGAAATATTATAGCCGCCCTTTTTTATATTTTCGCGTATGAGCTCTAAAAAAAATTCAACTACTTGTATTGTAAGAACTTTGGGTCTATTTGTGTTAAATAAGGATAATAGCATTTGTTGCTCCATATCCCATAAAAAACAACAACCAAACTTTTTTCATAGTTTTCATAATTTCATTCCACGTCAGGGTTCAATAATGAAAGTTTAAATAAAAACAAGTTTTGAATATCTTAGAAAATATATTCTTATAGAAAGAATATATAATGGTTCAAGAAAATAAAATCAGTACTTCTATATACTGATATTAGGATAAGTAAATAAGAATAGTTAATGTAAGAATATTTTCTCAAAACGTATTACTTATCAAATTATCACTTAAAACTGTCAATCTAATATTTACGATATTCTAGTAAGTTTTATTCTTGCAATTTAATTTCTGTTATATACCTGCATAATTTAATTTCTTCAAAGATTTTTGAAATTTGGAGTCGAGACCCCTTGCGGTCCTTAAAACTATTTAAATAAGAGGAATGTTCCGAAAGTAAGTTTCATCATATTTTTAAAAGAGCCAGACAGATTAACAACCAGATGAAATAAAAATCGTCATAAAAATCCACACCTGTTGCTGGTTAAACGACGGAAGTAGCGTCAGTGAAGGAGAAATAACGCATGCGCAGAGCGACGAAGAAAAGATATTTGCTGCAGACCAGTGTGCCCGAGACTTGACTGTCATCGTGGTCGGCAATCGAAGTATGTGCTGTTATCTGGTATGAATGGGTATATGGGACTAGTCTTCTATGAACCTCTACAGACCGTGTAAGGTGAACAGGTCTTGTCTCGTCAAATGGTTGGACGCTGGAGTTACATGTTCAGTAAAGGAAAGCAGAATATGGAGGATGAAGATCGAAGTGGGTGTCCCTCTATATCCACGAATGAAAACAACACTGCTAGAGTACAGGGCATTGAGTTAGTGGATAGGCGCATAGTGCAACAATTCTTGCATATCTTGTTTCTTCAAACTGATTACACGTTACGACAAATATCTCAATGTCAATTGTGAAAATGTCGAAAAATAGTGCAAGGCAATGTATTGTAGAAAATGAATAATAAACCATGAGGACATAGTTAATTTATTTTTGGCAATACATTTTCCCTGTAAAAAAAAATTGATGAAACTTACTTTCGGGATATCCATCCCTCGTACATATATTATTCGAACGTGTGCAAATTCTGAGTTCCTATCTAGTTTAGAGAAGGTTTGTCTTTCATATCTCGATTAATATGAGCTTTAAGAGCCTGCGATTTTTACTTTATGCATTAAATAAAGAGATTGAAATTTCCATTTCATTTAAGAAAATATCGTATAACCTCAGAAATACTTCCCCCCTTTCCCGCTTTAAGCATAAATTGAATTTTTCCTTCACTCTGAAAAATGTGCTATTCTTTTGAATGCCTTGCTTACATATTAATTTCAGCATTTTATTTATTAATATTTTTTCTATATTATTCTAATAGGTTTATTTTTCTACCTAGTACATGTTTAACTAATCCAATGTTTCTTCAAATGCATCTAAATGAAAAGATTTTATGTGGACAGATTTTCTTTTATCACTTATACATAAAATATATCATTTGAACTAAATGCTTTTAATTGCTAACATTCATTGCATACCTGAATTAAAGTGTACTAAAGTACACCTAATCTTGAAAACCTCTGATTCGAGTACCCTCCGAAATAGCGTCTGGAAACAAGAGTAAACAAAGAGCGAGTGATTCCTCTTCTTTGGGACCAATTTCTCCGTTGAGAATCTCGGGGAGATAGTGGGAGAGTCACCGACCTCGGAAAAATTGTTACAACATACTTCGAAGGTTATGCATTAAAATATCTCTAGAAAAGTTTCGAAAGCTGCATTCCATTTTTCGATTTTCTTTCTCTTTTTCTAATTTATCTTGCCCCACTGTGTGTTAGCTTTATTTTGTTTTTAACGTCATACTAGAGCAATTCAACGGACTATCAGCAACAGACCTCGTAATTCAGAAGATCGGTCAGATTGATACCTGAACTTCTACACAATATCCTGACATAAGCCGCTGGATATATGTGGTTGTGATTGTTTATTAACGTTGCACTGAAAAGCAAAGACAGACTTCCTAATTTTCCAGACTTCTATTGGCGACAGACTTCCTAATTTTGAACCTTGGTCTAGTGACGAGGACAACACCTAAGCAAACACCACCTCCAAACTTCCCCAACATGACATTGAGAGAACTTAGGAACCTGACCAGATTTCTAACGTATATCAGCCCCGCTAAACGGTGGGTCTTTAGTGGCATCAGGACTCGAACCAAGACTCGACGAAAGCAACGATGGCCGCCACCACCATGACCACTAGGCTATCGGTACTACCACTGGAGATAGTAGAGAAGATTCTGAGTTATATTCCAATATAGTTTAATATCTACACTAATTAAAATATTACACTGTTTTGCAATAATGAATATACAACATAAGAGTTAAATTTCTCGTAATGTCTGAAACTTATTCAACAGTTTGTCAAGAAAACCTTTATATCTACTTCTGCGATGTCTAAAAAAGCTTGTTGAATGATTAAAGTGAATCTAGTGTCCATATATAATTCAGCGCATAATTCAGCACAGCCTGACAAAGACTTAATTTATTATCAAATGACTGACTATCAAATGAGAGTTAATAAGCTTTTAATTTTAACTTGAACGTCCTGTAAATTTGTTCTGAAATGACTATATGACAATTCTTACTAATGTTATGTTTCACTTTTTAATTTGTTTGTTTTTGTTTTGTTTTATAAAGCTTGATAGGCTCGTTTGATCTAATTCAATTTATGTGCAAACTGTGGTAAAAAATATCAAATTAACACTTTAAATTTGTCGAATTCATTACTATTTTCAAGAGAATTTCCGTTTACAACGGGAATCAAAACAAATATGCTTTTATTTTATTCGTTAGGAATGCTTTTAACATTTAGTGGTAAGTATAAAACTCTATTAAATATAATTTGGAAACTTAAAATTTTTTTTTGGTAACAACAATAATTATTATAGCACCAGTTTTAGCGAATATGGCAGTATAAATATATTTACTCTTTCGATTTGAACGTTTAGGGAGAAAAACGGATTTCGAAAGAAGCCACAAAATGCTCAACTTTACTTTTACTTCCACTGGGAACGAACATAGCTTAATCTACTTCGTATTTTATGTACGCTTTTATCTCTCTCTTTAACTTTCATCAGATATGACTTATTGCACAAAAAAACAACCACTTTTACATCCTGTTTATTTCGACTCAATAATTTTCCCAAGTACTCCAAAAATCAACGAATAAATAATCTCTATTTTAAAAGATAATCACTTTTTAAACTAATTGAGTTTTCTACTTCAATATGAGAAAAACTCTAAAAAGATTACTTTTTCTGTACAAGAATCTTCCGTAAAAGACAATATCCGAAATACGTGCAGAGCGATTCTGTATGTTAAGGAATTAAATCCGAAAATTCACTTATAAAAGGAAACTATAAGAGCAGTAAGAACTAAATCCTACTAGTTACAAAAATAGCTATCCTTCTATTGTAACTTTCCTGGTGAGAACAATTGAGAGTCTAGAAAAATTGCTGTTTTCATTAATAAGAAAATTAGCACCACATCCACTTTCTTTTAAAGTTATTTTAAAACATCGATGAAAAGCGTAGTGATAAGAAAAATTCGAAAAAGATTCAGAATTGAAGACTGTTTTCTTTTGGATCTATGGTATGTTCGAACATCCAGAATATCAACAGCAGCTAAAAAGAATTGCAGAAAATCACTATTTGGACGCAGAGAATATCATCTACCGAAGTTACATTACACTTTTAAACTAGATCAATGAAGCGTCGAACTTAAAATCCCTCCCAAAAAGGTTTTATAGAAAAACTTGGGAAACACGCCGCTGTATTTTCCTACTTTTCCAAATATTCTCCGCTTCCATTTCTACGAATACGCATTACTTTTGACCGAAGAGCAGTTATCCAATTATATTTTGTTGGAAATTTAAATTCTGAGATATCAATTCCTTTTTCTTCGAAGTATTGGGGAGGAGGTAGTTCGGAATTCTATCATCATTTTTTAAAGTGGCTTAAAATTTTTCTTAGTTATGAATTAAGATAAAATAAAATTAGTGCTTACACAAAAAAAATATTGGTTACATAACTGCAATATAAATATATATATATATATATATATATATATATATATATATATGTGTGTGTGTGTGTGTGTATTGTGTGTAACAAATCCTTAATGGGCACGTAAAATGCATTATGGTTCAGGTATGTAATGGGAATACTTTTTTTCAATTAAGACTGTTTATTCATTTTGATGAGAAAGGGATGCAATAAATATGCACATTATAAAAATGGATAATGCAAGAGACATAGCTTTTCCGTCTCAATTACAGCAAAAGTGAGAGAATTTTACCTTGCCTTCGAATTTATATGGAGGGATTTCTCCAGATCACGTAGTATAAAATGAAGGGATTCTGAGGAACTTCGAGGGCGTCCATAAGCCAATCAGGAATTTTTCCAACAGATTCATGCCCAACAGTGAGAAAAGGTGATTCAGCAGATTTTATGAATGCGTGATCTCATACATTATAGGATAATTTTGAATTGTATCAGAAAGTAAGGATAAATTCTTTACTTTTGAGTAAGAGAATGGGAAAATTTAAGAAATTAAGTGATTTTTTTTAGTGAAATCATGACACACAGATATAATATATATACCTGTGTGTGTGTAGTTTTATAAGTACTGAAACATAAGTGTCGTACGTGTTTCTCTTTTTTTAATGAAGAGTAGTTCAAGTGTCAGAGTATGTGCTGGACATTTGAACTGAGTGCCGGAAAAACTGGAACACTCGCTTTATAATGATGAAAAATTGCACGTCTTAAGTTTCGAATATATTTTGTTCGAAAACAAGGCAAAATTGTATCTTTGAAATCAATTGAGATATTTTTTTTTTCCACTTGAACTCCTGATATTTTCCATCTTTCCAATGTTTAAATTTTAAATATATATATATATATATATATATATATATATATATATGATGTAATAAAGGCGAATCAAATTCTTTGTATTTTATGTTGATTATGAAAATTATTTTAATGTTGATTGTAAACGCTGTTATTATACATATATAATTCAACTATAAAATTGAATCCATAGAAGACTGACATTAAAAACTAAAATTGTTTGGTTTTGTCATCTAAACCTAATCTAAATATTACGTTGTAACTTTTTATTAAAAGCTGTAACTTGCTTTTAGGTGTCCTGATTTGTAGTGACGAACAAAATAGAAAATGTATTATGAATAAAATAGAAAATGTACTAAAATTTACTCTTTTGAGGTTATTTGAGAATTCATACGAGTTTTATTAATATGAAGGCCTTTAATTTTATCTCCCGGCAACAACAGATTGAGCAAACTGATATAATTGATATTAATAAAAGCAACATTGAATTATATTTTCATAATAATTGGAATTTATCTAACCTTCAGGTCTGCTATTACAGCCATTTTGACTTTTCGGAATATCACGGGGTAAAAAAAAAATGAGAATTAGATAAAACTGTTGATGACATTTTAAACCGGGTACAAAATAAGAACTATAAATGTAAATATCTTGTTTATACCTCACAAGTTGATAAAAATAAAATGAGATTTTCCTCGATTTTAACAAAATATCAATCACATCTGAATGTAGTGTTCTTTTGCTGCTGATGGGGGGAGTAGGTATGCTCGTTATATCTTGATACATTAAAAGAACAAGAGCATATAAATAAAAAGATAATTGGGACTGATTGATTTGAATCTCTCCGAAGTTTAAGTTCCAGACTTCCTCTATTTCTCCCACAATTTTCCCTCTTATCACCTACTTTTCACGTATTAAATTTATTTTACTTTTTTTTATGTAATTTTAAATAAAAGAATCGTTTCAAAAATGTCTCATTAGTATATGGTTTTAAAAGATAAACATTCACGCTGGATGAAATCAACCATTAAATACAAAAAGAATGTCGATTCAACTATTATTTACTTTTACATTCAGACAAAATATAAACAATTATACAATATAAAAATTTTTAATTGTTATTAATAGAATAAAAATAACAGGTCTGCCTCCAATATTTATTTTCTATTTATATTATAATACAAAAACTCTCAAATAATGTTTATTGCCTATTTTTAATATTGTCCATTTTAAAGCTTCTGAATTTTAGAGACGTTGACTTACATTCGCAAACTCAGCAGGAGGCACATTAACTCGCTTATTAAGATGCTATTTTTTAAAGTCACATATTGCAGGAGAATATTGTAACATTACAGTAAACACACACACAAAAAGTTATACTGCATCCCCCCTCTTTTCTAATAAATTTGCAGGCTTCATACTTTTAAAACATGTCATATTATGGGAGTATAATTAAATCGATAAGTATACATATATAAAAACGAGACAATCATAATGAACTCTTAAATTTATTAGATGGTAGATATGCTTGTTTCTTCACGATTTCTAGAGGTGGGCGGAAAAATAAGTTTTCAAAGAAATATTCTTACTGAAGGAATAAACGAATCTTGCTTTTGATTGTTATCAATTTATAACCTCATAAGATTAGACAAGGAAAAATTCGAAAAAAAGGGGGTGGTAACTTTTTGAGATTCACGAGTTGGGGTGGCTCATGCCGAAAAGGAGGGAAAAACAATTTTGAAAGTGAATATTTCTAAGATGAAATTTACTTATAAATATATTTTAAACGAAACACTCTAAAAAAACTATACTTTTCATGTATTAGCTTATTAGGAGAGATGTACTGATTGTTATCCTATTGAAATCCGTAAGAAGCATGATTTATGTTTACTTTTCTCTTCCTGGAACGAGTTGATTTTGTGTAGAGGGTTCCGATAATATTGTCTGCCATGTTGCTTTTGATACGGGATAGCAAATATATATAGGATTAAATTCTAGAGAAAGATTGACTTTTTTACATTTGAAAAGATTGTCTCAGCGACATCCGCTTCCGCTTCTCGAAGTTTATATTTTTTTCACTTAAAAGACAGAAGATATACAAATTTACGAGAAGTTTTTTAGTTAGACGCTAGATGGCAGCATGAGTCGAATTACTTTCGTATTGTTATGCAATCCTTATTTTTAGGCTACTGAACAAAGCCCCCGCCAACATGGATAGCATCCTGCTCCTAAATTAATTTTTCTTTCTCTGAAATAGAAATAATTTATCAGTATGAATTCTTTTTTTGTAACGAAATGCATTTTCTCATAACAGTACACTTCTAAGTGTCTGAGCACCGTATAAGTCAACTTTACTTTACTTACTACTTTCAAATTACTTTAACTTAAATTAAAGCTCTAGTTTAATTTATTCGTTTAAAAATGAAATCAATTCTTGTTTTAATTTGAGCGAAAAGATAAATAATTTTCTTCTTGATCTCTTAATGCCAATGAGGAAATTTTTCTCTTCTGAAAGTACTGCATGCGGATTTTGTCTTTATGAATTCACAATGCTTTTTAGAAAAGTGTTTAGTCTTTTGAATGTTGAAAAGCAGTGTTCTGCCTCTGATGTAGTCATGGAAACTGTCAATTGATCTTTTATCAGTTTACTAAAAACATCATCTAGATTATTTCCCTAGATAAATTTCAGTAGCTCAATTATTTTGCAATATTCATGAATATCAGACCAATAACAGAATACTTTTAGTTCATTTTCAGACTTTTCTTTGTTAATTATGATATATGCTTCAATGATCAGTATTACCTTTTGTGAGGGATGTTCCTTTATAAAACTAGAAAAGCATTTCTTCTTGATCAATTTTGCTGCTACTCCATGCTTAGTGAAATAATATCTGTCCAATACATCAACACATACACAGTAACACACTTCCTTAGCTTCAGCCGTGAATGTCTTTCAAGGATTTTCATAGTACTTTGAGTCTCTCAATTCTAAAATAGCATTTTCGATTTTTTTTTTTTTTTTTTTTTTTTTGTTACTGAATCCCTAACTTTAAACTCACAAATTCCTTAAGATTGTATTTAGTTATAAATTATTTCAACAAGGGGCATAATCTGATTAAAAAACTCTAGCCAAAACTTGAAATTATCATCATTCAGGTATTTTAAAACTCCTATCACTTCTGCAATGGTTTAATCTGTATTTGATATCGATTGAATTTCAATAAAGCAGTTTTTTTAAAGATTGCAAATTTTCATGAACTCTGTTTATGGTCCATAAATTGAAGTTCCTCCCTTTAGAAGATGGACGTGGAATGTTGACTTCCATATGTTTCTTCAGAATGGACACACATTGTTGTGAACTTGAGAAGAGCTTTTTTTTTTTTTGCTTGAACTCCTGCTCTTTTGCCATTCATGACATTTGCACCATAAAATGTCTGAACTTTTCCTATTGGTTGCTCAATTTCAAGGAAATCAATTGGAAAAATTTATTTCCTTGAAGGATTATATCAAATTATTCTAAATTATATTTTCATATGCCCTCTGCAGTTTGATTTTCTGTAATAAAGAATCATCCAAAACACTCAAATATTTCTCCGTTCAATACATACCGGTAACCAAGTGATCATGGTTTTGGATTCGTGGCCGGTGGTTTTCGTTCAGTCACGGGTTCTATCTTTGGCCGCTAAAGACCCGACATGTAGCCGGGGCTGAAGCGCGTTAAATCTGTCGGGGTCCAAAGTCCTCCCTTGGCATGGTGTGGAAGATAGAAGAGGGGGTGCCAGTTCAGGTGTTGTCCTCATCACTTGACTGAGGTTCAAAATTACGAGGTACGTCGCCAATAGCCCTCGTGTTGCTTTTAGTGCGACGTTAATAAAAAACTAAACTAATCAATTCGTACCGTAGATCAAGGATCATTTGTTGTATCATCAGCCATAATAGCTTCAAAGGAAGCTTTTATACTTTTCGTCTTTTTCTCCTTATGGTATATATCTAGCAGGAAGCCAAGTATTTCATTCTGAATTGTCATAGAGATCCCTTTGAAGACTGCACTAGTTTCAGTGATTCTTCAAATCTGAATCTAATATAAATGCAAAATTTACTAATCCTCTAAATATCCCTAGATTTATTGAAACGTCTTTCTTCATCATGTCCACGTAAAAGAGTTTCAAAGTTTCTACAAAAGAAAATACAGTCTATTATTTTGTACAAAATATATATTTCATAGTTCTTTTTTACCTTTATATTATGCTCATTGATTGAAAGCCTATATGCTTCACTAAGTTTCTCCATAATATTCACGGGTTCCTAAAAGTGACAGTGTAACTACGTCGTCAATGTGCTTCTTTGACTTCTCATGCTTTTCAATTTCTTTTCTTCCATTTTGTTTATATTTCTAAAACCATCCTTTGTCTATGTTACATCCCCTTCAAACAGCAAACACGGGAAGTTACAGTGCATTTTTATTTCACAGACGCAAAGTCAACTTTTCTGATGGTACTATTCAGAATTGTGGTTACTAATATATTTCTTGTTGTTGTTATGCCTGGCTGAGATAGTAGAATATCAGGTGCTAATCGACCTTTTCTCTGAACTGCAACTTTCTCATGGAGAGACAACTGTGAAAACTTAAGCTGTTGAAATTCACTTAGTCACAGAAATTTCTTGGATATTCATGACCATGGTTAAAGCTTTCTGTTAATTAAAAGACCGAAAAAAATGAATAAAATAGAATAACTGGAAGCAGGATAAAATAATGTAATTCTACACTTTATCACATTCAAAAATATGGTATACGGGTTTTAGGCACAACATACACTGAGTGGGGGAAAAAAACATACTACAATCCACTAGCACGCCAGGTCGGCACTGCGGAGACGACAGTGCTCTGTCTCCCTTAAAGCTTTGCGCGCAGTTACCTATGTGTGCATGCGCACATCAAACACCTCGCCAATGGAACTATGAAGTTCACAAGAATTTTGTATCTTTTTCATGCATCATTTTTTTCTTCTTTTTTTCTTTTGTAGTGAACTGGGAGACGGTTGGTGACATTAAACAAAAATGTTATACATTGTAAAATTATAAAGAAAGAATTGAAGAAAAAAAGCCACTCATTATATTAAAAGTTATCGTTAATATCAAGTGGATATTGGGAGTGCTGTAGTTCCACAGTGCCTATACACGAGCCTCCACTGGTTCTATTTGTGAACCATTGTGGCAGGAACAGCACTATACATTAATACGATAGTGCAGTTCCTGCCACACTTTACTGAACATGGTATTATCAACATTACTGAGTGCACCTTTTATTCTTTCAAGCAGTTCAGCTATATCACGCGGCAAAGGGGTACGAAAACTTGGTCTTTACATACCCCAACAAGAAAAAGTCACATGGTGTTAAATACGGTGAACGTGGAAACCATCGTAAAAGAGGTACTTCATCTTCGAATGCTCATCTAATCCAACGATGATATAAGTGTTTGTTATGGTACTCACGCACTACACACAGAAAAAGGGGAGGAGCTCCCTCTTGTTGAAAAACGAAGACGTTTTCCTCATGTTCCTCTAATTGCAGCATTTACCACACTTGTAGAATATCCAGGTACACTACATCAGTAATGTCGTCTCTGTAAAAAAAGGACCCATAGGCAAATGGAGAACTTGTTAACTAACTTGAAACACGTTAACTTTTGTGGAATCACTATAGTGTACCACGACACTACATGGATATTCAATGTCCTTAATGCATAAGTTGTACGGCTTACCTTGCCGGACAAGTGAAAGGTGGATTCGTCACTAAAATCTATTTTGGCATTAGTGTTTCACGTTCTTGGACATCGATGTAAAACTTCGTACGAGAAATGCAATTTGACGAAGGCAACGCTTGCAACAATAGCAATCTGTACAGATTCATACACAGATTCTTCAGTACCATTCGTCACACTGTTGGTTGCGAAATCCCCAATTATATCTTGCACGAACGATTGATTTCGTCGGGCTCCTCAAAAACGTTTTCAGTACATCAGTTATGGCTTGCGCAGATAGACCCGGCCAACCACTTCATTGCTTATCACACAAGCATCCTGTTTCTTTGAACCTCTTGTATCACATATGAATTGTTTTGTTAGTTGGTCCCTGTGTTCGATATTTCGTGCGAAATGCCCGCTGAACCAAAACTACTGGTTCAAATTTTGAAAATTCTAAGACACTAAAAGCTTTCTGTTCGTCTGTAAACGTCATTTTTATTTACTAACTTCCTTCAGTGGTACATGTACTGCCATCTACCGGCAACTGCTCACGACAAAACTTGAATTTTTTCTGTATTTAACTAGTGCAATGCTTCTTTTTGCTGTATTCGTCTTAGTTTTTTTGCTATAGGGCTTCGATACCCGAGAGGGGATTATGAATAACTGTATTTTTTTTTTCAGGTTGATCGGGGATATAAGAACATGGGGGTTAAGAAACCGGAGAAAACATTTATAGATCCCGGTAGTCTAGTTATCATAGTACCTCCACCCCGATGTGAAATACGACCCGAGCGGTCTTGCCAATGTGGCTTTGTTTCGCTGAGCCGTAGGTTTGAGTCCTGATGAATCTCATTCTAAAGTTGATTTTATTCTCTTGATGAGAAAATTTTCTGAGTTTAGGAGAAATTTGGAACTGAAAAAGAGGTTACTTAAATTTGTTAAAATTAATGTCGTTCTATAACTACTTGAAGGTTATCAGCAACAGACCTGGCAGCTCTTGGTGTGATCAAGTGACGAGTTCGGACCTGGTCTGCTACCTCTTTCTCCCAATTTCCTTAACACAACTTCCCTAACATTGTTTCTGTGAAACCTCGCTACCCTGGTCACTGTTACATCAGTCAAGAAAGAAAGAAGAAACTAAGAATATGTCAATAGTTTTTGCAATTTGATTTAAATAATTGTTGTCTTTCTCAAGTTCATACTTGAAAAATAAATGATTGAAAAAATTTTGATTACATAGAAATTTCTGATTATCATTTGATAATGTATTAGAGAGAAGAGAGAGAGTGTATGTGAAAGAGGCTTATATAAATTACGATGTAGCAGCGAGTTTAAAGCAGTAGAATATAAATTAAAATCAGTGAAAGTTGTTTCGCGGGATATGGACAATGGACTTGACTTTACCTCAGAGTCACGATAACCAAATGGTTGAGTCACTGTTTAGTAGCTGGATAACAGCTAATTGGCTCGATTTCAAGAAAACCATCGCATGAAATAAAGAAGGTTGTATCTTATCCATATATATACACTTTAAGTTGATTGACTGATTGCTTGTTAACGTCGCCCTAAGGTACAACACAAGGGCTTTGGCGACAAACCAAGTAATTTTGAACCTCGGTTAAGAAACGAGGACCGGTCTGAGCCGGCACCTCACTCTCTAAACTTCCACACCACCCTAAGTGAGAACTCGGCAGATTTAACGAGCATCAACTCATAGTTTAAAATACTCATGTGTGATATCGGGTAGAAATCTGAAGAGTAAGACCAGTTCAAGTGCTCCCGACATCTGATTGTGATGTAAATTGACAAAATCCGCCACTTAAAGGTTCACATTATAGTTTCTTCTTCTTCTTTTTCTTTTTTTTTTTTTTTTTTTTTTTTTTTTTGGCGATATTAGTTGAACTAAATTAAATTAAACTTGCATCAATTCAGAATGGAAGAGGATTTTGGTAGATTAGTGGTAACGTCGCGAGTTTCATGTGTGACATTTCGAGTGTTTGAGTCTTGATTCCTCCAAAAGACCGTAGTTGACAAATGTGGTTGCACGATAAATTCAACCCCGTGCCTTTTTATTTCACATATGAGATACAGGTTAATTAGTTTTAGTTTAATTCATATCGCAAAAAAGCTGAAGAACAAAATGACGTTTTTCAGCTGGGCCTCACTAGGCGTGGTGAGACAGATGCCAACTCAGGTATTGTCCTCATCATTTAACTATGGTTCAAAATTGCTTCGATAGCTGTCTATTGAGCAGTTCTAATCAAACCAAAAGAAAATTCCGTAGAAGATTCAAATAAAAAAATTAAATGGAAAAATATGAGAACTATACCATCTTAGAATAGATAACAATATTAGAAAACATCCAATGTGCGTGATCTAATTATAGGAATAATAAGAAAATAGCCGTAAAAATTAATAAGTCTCATCATCTTAATTCTTATATTAATATTCCCAATCCTGAGTTCTATGAATCAAGAAAATGCATCTTTCAACAAAAATTGAAATGTTTAAATAAATTTCCGTATATATTCTGCTCTCTCTATATTCTATTAATTAATATTTCTGCTATTCTGTGAGAACGTCATAAAAATGCTGTTTAAAGAAATTTATCTGAAAAGAAGGGCCTCTCTTTATTTGCGTCATTTTTAAAGGAAAGTATTTCTATTTCATTTTATCCCACAAAATCATATAGATTACCTTTTCTGTTTTATTACTATTGAGAGATAATAAGTTTATTTTAATAAATGTTTCGACCTTCACCGTCTTATGAATAATTATGAGATTCTTACTATTAATTTAGTTTTAGGTTCAGATACAAAGGTAACTGAAAAATTTTATCTATGAGGAAGATAAGGTTTCAGCGAATGAAATTTAACACGTGTTGCATTACTAAAAGGAGGATGATAACTATTAATATTCGAAACACTCAACTAACGCAACAATTTTATTATTTTATGTGCATATATCCATAAATCACAATAGAGATTATGCTCAGTAATATAACACATCTTCTGCTGTGAATTATCCACCGACATAGCCATTTTTCATAAGAAAAGAAAAATAAACGCAAGCTTAAAAAACTGAATATTTTATACATTTTTTTAAAAAAATTCTTATCTGTACTAAGGTGTGAGAATCTGTAATGCATATCTTTTTATTTCTTTTGTTTCAGATTTAGGTTTAGGTTTTTTCCCCTACCGGAAAACATCATCAAGTAGCGTGACTGGAGCCAACATTTTTTTATGTCACGGTTTCGTCCTTCGTGTAGAAAACGAATTGTGTGCCGGAGTTAAATTTTCTCACTATACGGTATGACTGTCGTCCTTGATAAAATGCCGCCGTTTCCAACGTAAACAGGAAGACCACGTTGACTCTTGAAATTATTGTGAGGTTACGTTTTAATGGCGAGGTAGATGACAAGACTCTTCCGCATTCATTATTGAATGTTCTGCAGCTGCGGATTTTTCTAAACTTTTGAGTGATTCATTCATATAATTCAGTTTTATAACGTGTTAGTCGCAATTTTTCTTTCTATTTTCCTTAAATGTGACAATGTGTCAACAACAATACCAAGTTAATTAAAATACATTGACAAACAACTGGGACTGTCGATGTAACTGTAAATGGAGAGAGATAATTTCTGTGCATGTATGGAAATCAGAAAGGAGAGAGGAACATTTTATTCGTTTCGCCCTAGCTTTAAAAAAAAACAATACAAAATTTCATAATTGTCGGTAATTTTGAGAAATCCCGATAATAAATTGAACATAAAATTTTTAAAAGTTGCCTAAAATATTTTGTTTAAATTTCCAGATATTAAAACAAAATGTGGTATACATCCGTTTCTCCTTAACAAATTCTTATTCTATTTTTATAACAGAGAGAGATGCGAGTAAGGGGGGGGGGAGAGAGAGAAATGGCGATATTTAATGGGATGGGAATTATGATTCGCAGCTGAAATTTGCAGTTTTTGTGCTAATTTCTTTCAAGCCATAGCTATAACTCAAACTTTATTTTATCGATTAATTTTTCATTTAACGTAAATTTTTATGATTTGCGTGAATTTAATGTTAAGAAATGTTTCTGAAATCTCCAGAATGACGGTATGTTATCTCTCTCTTCTCCTACTTATTAACTTTTTATTAAAAACTTCTATTTATGAATCAATTGAAGATTTTTATGTATTTAGTTCCTGTACATTCTTTTGAGTGAACCTGAATTATTCTTCACTTAATGGCTTTTTTTTTTGTACAAATTCACTTAATGGCTTTTTGTGGCAAGTTAATTTTGAATAATTTTAATTAATTAACATTTTTTTGGAAAAAATCCTTCTTCAAATACAAACTAATTACATATTTTTAATTATTTCTTTAATTTTTAGATTTGCGGAAAGATACTTGATTTCCGTTTCTTTAAGCAAATTTATACGTATAAGTCGAATATTTCCTATTTTCACAAGCTATTTCAATATTCAAAAACTAGTATTACAATACCACACAGGATACAAGAATATTGTGTAAAATAAATGACTTCTCAGTGAAAAAGAATATTTTCCACTTTTTTTTAGTTTCATTCTGTTAGTGACCTTGAATGTTTTTCCCTTTCAGGAAGTATTACCTTCAAGTGTTTTCCCGTATTCTGGAACAAAACATCACTTGTAATACCAATTTTGTTTCAACGAATTGATTCTTTAAATTTTATTATCTTTTTAGTATCATTATTTTGAACACAGCGTATAAATATTTTATGGGTATTTTCGGTTTATATATTTTTTCTCTTGAAATTTATATAGTTTTTTTTAAAAAAGTTTGAATTAATGCTGTGTGCTAATTAAATTTTACAAATTATGGATTATGTTTTCGCTGATTCATTATTCAACTTCCCAACAACTTATAAACAGTATATCTTTTTTCTGTCTGCTTTGGATGATGAATGAAAACGAATCGGAATTTTTGTCTATTAGCTATTTGAAACTTTAATAAAAAAGGAATTTTAATATAACAAAAAATAACCGAAGAATTTAATGTTTAGGCACATAAATTAGATATTTTATTAAGTAGTTTTTGGCAGGGAATTTGTTCAATAAATCTTTCGGTAATTTGCTAAAATTTTGAGATCAAGATGCTAATTACAGGTTTATTAATTTTAATAATTAAATTTCATACTGATATCATAATAGTTAAACTTGTTTGAAATGTCTTGTGACTTTTTTCGTGTTATGTTTCATATGTACTGAAAATGTCAAAAGCAATAGTTTCAAATATGTACATAGAATTCATGCAAATTATTCAAATTCTGCTAACTTGGGTGATATTCAATGGAGTGCTTTGACAGTCTTATTTGTTACCTGTAATATGCATTGAAACACTATTTTAAAATGTTTTAAATTATGTAGTTAATTTCTTAAATGAATAAAAAAATTTAAAAATCATTAACAACATATAGCATTGATATATTGATTGAATGAAAAAATTCGATTGCATTTTGACTGAATTAAAATTAGTACTTTAAACACAAATAATAAATGTTGCGAAATAGTTATTTACCAAGTTTAATTCTTGTAAGTTTTTGAAAAGAATTTTAAATTAAAGAAAAATTTTCATATATATATATATATAT